>CAOKZL010003619.1:0-82366 GCA_948472985.1 Iguana delicatissima
ATTCATTTTATTACTAGCAGCTACATAGAATCCCTACATATAGCATACAAAACAGGAGCAGCTTTGCTCACAAAGGCACGTTAAATCTTGTTCTCAAGCAGAGCTTCTTCTCTTTAGAGAATGTCTACTGCTGCTTGATATTCTTTCTCCGATAAAGATTTGACCAGTGTAAGCAGCATTGTCTAGAGCAGTGGTTCTCAACCTGTGGGTCCCCAGATGTTTGTGGACTTCAGCTCCCAGAAGCCCCAGCCACTATGGTCAATGCTCAAGGCTTCTGGGAGCTGAAGTCTAGAAACATCTGAGGACCCACAGGTTGAGAACCACTGGTCTAGAGTGCTCTAGATTTCTTTAAACTGCATCAAACCATTGCAGGGCTTGGTGACTGGCTGCAGCTCCCTCTGGTACATTTGCAATTCCCCATTCCAGGGGACACCAACTTCCTTCTGAGGTATTTCTTTTTGTGGTTCTCCCAAAGCAGCACAGTGCTGGAGAGATGCTTCAGAGGCTTAATAGTTCCTTCTTTCACTCTTCTCAGGCTATCATATGTGCTTGTTTCTTGGGCCGTGTTTTCTGTTTCGTGATACTCACGAGGTGTTATTCGCTAGACTACAGTGATTTATACTAGTAATATTCCTTTTGCAAATTTCCCTTAATGGCATTTTCTCATTGTGAAGGGAGTTTGCATCTCTCCCTGCCTGTCCACAGGATCTTCTAGCTTGGAGTTTACCTAACTTGAAGAAACAAGAACCAGGATTTTAATCCTGAAGTCCAAAGAGAATTTTACTTTTTTTTTTTCTAAATCTTTCTGTAAATGATTTGTGGCAATAATTTTACCCACTACCTTCAAAGCTAACTGGCACTTCACGAGTCCTCTCAGTACTATCCACTTGTACAAGAAAAATTATTCACATATTTTTGTGAGGTTCCCTTCCGTCCCTGTGAATTCAATGTGAAATGCACCTTGACTGATTACTTCTCTGGAGATATAAACAGAAAAGACTACTCTTCATTTTGATGAACAGGAAGAAAGAATCTCTGATAGCCAAAGGCGTTTGACTCTTCAATTTGTTAAAAAGGGTCACTCTGGCCTGATTTGACATTCTCAGGAATGGGCAGAGCTAGTGTTCCTGACCACTATAAAACATTGCACATCCAGGTTCATAAATGAACCTACAAGTATACCAAACTCCAATTTTGAGTTTTGAAGAAGAATCCAACTTCTTCCAATACAGGTTGAAATCCTCTTCCCTGACCTACCTTTCTACTGACTACCTCTATCTTATCTGGATGAGCTTCATATTGTTTTCCATCTCTCATATCTTATCAAGAGCCCTCTTCATGTAGTGATCTTAGTGTTGGACCAGGGCGTTGGGAAGCCACAGTTTGAATTCCAGCTCAGCCTAGTCAAGTCACACATTCTCAGCCTCTGAGAAATGCCAAACCCTCTCTGAACAAATCTTGCCAAGAAAACTCCATGACAGGTTTCCCTTAGGGTTGCCATAAGTCAGAAGTCATTTGAAGGCATACAATAACAACAGCAGCAGCAGCAAAAATCAAGATCAAGAACTGACTCAGAATGTGAAAAAGCATCTTTGAATTTAGACTGAAATGATAATTGGGTGTCACAAGTTTTTAGTAACACTGAGCCCTTAACCCGCCTAGAGCAACCAGTCACAGCAATTTCATTTAGCATTAAAAGTCTATTATATACTACTGTATGGAACTATTAGAAGTCACAGCCACAGAGCACTTCAAGAGAAACAACAGGGACACAAAAAGTACCCAGTAACACATCCAAACTTCTCTCATAATATAGGTCTGAAAAAAGAATAAATTATTTGACTACCTTAACTGAAGGTTCTAAAGGCAGAGCATGAATCACATATGTCTACCTTAAGAGCATTCATAATAGTTATTTGCTATGAATCTGGAATTTTTTTTAAAAAGGTCTATTCTGTGAAATTACCTTTGCATATACCATGCACTAACTCTTACGAAAATAATAGACTATGATTTGTTATTGCAAATACATTACTCTTAAATTTCATTAAATATATTTTTCATCTAAAAAACTCAGTAGATTTTAGAATGCTCTTTCAAAAACATTCAGAATCAACCGCAGCTGTCACCTTCTGTATTCCAAACATCTTATGCCAAAAACCCCAGTGCTTGACGTACGCTTCACAAATATACAGAATTATATAAGTAAAATTTTATTTCTCCAATTAGCTATCTCCAATTAGCTGGATAAATAGGAAATGCTTTATAGTTCAACAAAAATCAACTAGGTACATTTCTCCCCACATACAGCCTGTTTTATAAGCATCTGAAAAATTTCCTAATTGCTTTAGAAAGTGAATCATCACTATATTTTCAAAAATATAGGTTAAAAAAAATGATTTTATACATTTTATCAAAGAACTAATCATCATCATCATAACCTTTATTAGGCATATTACAACATATACATTTACAATAAAACTTTGACATTTTAAAATTTAAGCCAAAGTGACTTCCGGGTCTCAATGGCGCCGTGTGGAGGGATGGCAAGGCTCGTGCTTCATCTCCTTGCCAAGTGGAATTGCTGGTTCAATGGGAGAAGTGCCCCCCTGGTAAAGGGGGCTCGGGGGGCCCCGGGGACCTCAAGATTCCCTTTCGGCTAGAGGACAATTGGACTTGAGCGCCGAGAGGAGGTGAGGCCCAGAGACCCCGTCCGCCTGGCTGGCTGCAAAGCAGCACAGCGGTGTCCAGTTTTTTTTTAACTGGACTTGGACTATGAACCTTACAATATAATTTAAGCGAGGTATTACTTAAGACCCAGACATTTATTTCTCTAAGGTTGGAGGATGTACCATTGGTTGTTAGCTTGAAGACACAGGAACGGGGGGAGAAGTGGGAATTACTGGTTTAAATCCGGGGGGGAAAATAATAAAAAAAGAGCTAAGGCACCTGGAATATGCAATACTGGGCTATGAATAGGGTGCCGGAGCTATTGTTTAAAAGATATCGCAACTTTAACTGAGGAAGTGAATGCGACGTGGGGTAAAAAGATAGCTTTTGGTGGGGAAGCGATGGAATTAACTGGCTGGCTGGAGTTCGCGGGGAGATCGAGGGAGATCATCAATAGAGCTTACGTGAAGGGAAAACCCCCCAAAACCGCTGGAACTCGCCAGCCGAAGATAAATGTAACAGTGATATTAATAGTATGTAAACAAAAAAAGGGTTTGGGATAGTTTTTCTGTTTCTAAAGAAAAAAAGAAAAATTTTTGATGACGTTTTGGGATTGGGGAATTCAGTTTGATATGTTTTTTTGGGGAATTGCCATTCATTTGGGAAAGGACTGAGAAGGGACTGAGAAGCGAAGATAGCTTGATAATTTAACTACAGGTTTTTAAGAATTGAACAGTGGACAAATAGTGGTGGTGAGAAGAGATTTTTGTTGTCGAAGTCAGGCTCGAGTCGGGGGGGAAATGGATGAACAAAAAGCAGAGGCTAAAACAAATTTACAGACCCGCTTGAGCTCGCCCGACAGGTTTTAAAGCTGGGAAAGGGACAGAAAGTTTTCTTGAAGGGTAGCTTTTGTTTTGAAGTTTTTTTTTTTTCCTTTTTTGAATTACATTGATATTTACTGATTCATATATAATGATTTATGTTGATCTATAACGAGTCTTATTAGTATAATTGAGTTATAGGGACTATATTGGTTACTTTTGATTGCTATATTTAATTGACATTTTTCTTCTTTTGACCTTTTTCTTTAATAACTATTTAAGTCAGTTTAAGCTTGACAATTAACTGAATAATATTTTCTGCTTGTTCATATATATGTATTGGACATTGAAAAATTAAAAAAATTTTTTTTAAGAAAGCAAACGGATATACTGTGGAAACGTGGGGATAGAATGATTGCACAGTGATTTATGTTTTTTTATGACCTTGTACTAATTAAGCTAGAACAACATAAGTCAGCGCACCTGGAAGGTTAGCTCATAATAAGAGAGGGCGTTTGATAATCTTTGAAGGACATTTTACAAAAAAGAAGTGAAGTGGAGCAAAGTGAAGTGAAGATACAATAGTGCCATCTAGTGTAAGTTAATAGGAAATACATTAAATAAACAAATAAATAAATAAAAATGGCATCTGGAAAAAGGGAAAAGGGGACAAGAACTCAGACAAGACTCAAATACAGCTAACAATTCGTCAAGAAGGGTGTCGATAAATAGGCAATCCAATGATAGAGGTCTTGAATGAGATAAGAAGTCTGAAAATGGGGATGAGAGAGATGAGAAAGGAAATGAAGGATACAAGGGCTGAAATAAAGGCAGATATAGGGAAAGGGAAACTAGATGGCATTGCGAAGAAAATGGATATTATGAGTAAAGATATTAAATTGATTAAAACGGAGATGCAAGAGACACAAGAAAGAACAACACAATTAAAAAGACAGAAAATGATGAAGGAAACCCAAAGAAAAACAGACTTGAATGCATTATACCAGGAATTGAGATATCGAGACAGATGCATTAAATTTAAAGGGGTTTCCGGAATCTTCAGGAGGAAAAATAGATGAAGTAGTTATTCTGGCATTGGTAAACTATATGGGCGCTGCGAAGAAGAACTGAAAAGGAGATTGATCAAACTTCAAGTTTTTTTAGAATTGCCAGGGAAAAGAATTGGCCACGAGATAGGGGAGAGTTTCCCTGAGAAAAATATAAGGAAAGAATATTACAATTAAGTTATAAAAGACAATGGTGATAAAAGGGGAACATTATAAAAATATTTTAAACATTCCATATGAGATTCTGAAAAAAAGAAAAGAGTTTAAGTTCTTACTCAACTTTTACAAAAGCATGGAATCTCATATAAATGGGAAAGACTGGAAGGATTAATAACATATAAACAACGAAGACATAAAATCACAAATATAGAGAGAGCTAAAGAGACATAGGGGAAACTCATAAGAGAATTAAGGAAAAACCTCTCAGAAGATTTAAAAAAGAAGAGAGGAGGAACAGTCAATACAGGATGAGGCTTCGGATATGGGGAACAGAGAGAAAAAGGCTCGAGATGATGAGAGAGAGTTCAATGAGGAGAAGGAAAGCTGTTTAGAATCTGGATCAAAAAGAGAAGAGAGAGGGAAAGAGTAGAAATGGATAATCCACAAAGATTGGAAATGGAAATTGAAGATGAATATTTTGAAAATGATGATATACAAGGGTAAACGACTAAAATAAAGAGACAACAAAAAGGGATTTTTTTGGAATGTAAAAGGGCTGAACGCTAATTATAAGAGGAGACAAATTTCCACTATATAAAAAAAACAAAAGCAGATGTGATTTGCCTTCAAGAGATGAAAATCAGAGAGAAGGACTCCAAATATTTAAAAAATCCCAAGTTGGGAAAAAATTACATTGCAGCCTCAGATAAAAAAAAAAAAAAGGGGTCACTTTATATATAAATCAGAAATATCGCTCTGAATTAAAATTCATAGATAAGAATGGACACTATCTGGAGCTAATTAATTTCTAGAATTGAAAGTTCTACTAATAGCTGTGTACTCCCCAACGGAAAAGAAGAGTGAATTTTATGAAAAACTGAGTCAGGAGATCTTAAAGTCCAAGAGAACAATCAAAACAATTTTTTGATGAGGGGGGATATGAAGGGGGTTTTGGATCCAAAAATAGATAGATTACCCCCAAAAAACACAAAGGAAATTTAAGGAAAATCAAGGAAAATTACCAAAATCTTTTTTTAAATTAGCCAAATGCTGATGATACAAGATATTTGGAGAGGGCTTTATAAAAATTTGGAAGGATACACATTTTATTCTGAGGCACATAAATCAATGTCTAGGATAGACATATTCATGATTTCCAAGAATTTACTACAAAGGGTAAAAGAATGAATATCCCAAAAACGTTGTCGACCATAATCCAATTCAATTAGAATTAAAATCTATGAGGAAAAGAATAAGTTGGAGACTTAATGCTAGTTTATTTCAGAATGAACGTTGCTTAGAGAAGATAAAGGAAGTGGTTAAATATTACTTTGAAGAAAACATGATGGAAGATCTGAAAATGAAAACAATCTGGGATGCAGGAAAGGCGGTTGTTCGTGGTCAAATGTTTAAAATTTAAAGATCAGAATTGAAAAAGAAAGGGGGAAAGATCAAAAGCTACTGGATGTAATAAAGGGTCAAGAAAAAAGTTGAGAAAGAACTCGCTTGATGAAAAAGCAAGACAGAATTTCAAGATTTTACAAGAGCAAATTAATGCAGAAAATCAAAAGAGATAAGGAGGAAATACAATGGTTGAAACAAAGATACTTTGAACATGCGGAAAAACCCGGGGGAAGTGGTTGGCATACAGGCTTAAAAAAGAGGGGGAAAAGAAGATTGATTACAGTGATTAGTGACGGAAAGAAAATAACAACAAATCAACAAGAAATAAAGAAAATATTCCATAGTTATTACAAAAGTTTGTATAGTTTACAAACTCGGAGAAGTCCCATAAAAGAATAGAAGAGTATTTGGGATCCCAAAATATTCAAAAAATTAAAGAGGAACAGAAACAAATGCTGGAGGAGAAGGCAACGGTTAATGAAATAGAGGAAACTATAAAAAAAAAGGATATATCAAAAGCACCTGGTCCAGATGGTTTCTCTGTAATATATTTTAAAAAATTAAAGGAGCTGCTGATAAAACCCATGGAAAAATTATTTAATGATATTATAGAGAATGGAAAACCTGACTCATGGAATGAAGCTAGTATCGCACTGTTGCCAAAAGAAGGGAAGCAAGAAAAACCCAGGAAATTATCGACCAATTTCACTGCTGAAACTGGATTACAAAATCTTCGCGAGTATTTTAGCGGAAAGATTGAAAAAGGTCCTTCAGGGAGTTATAAAAACAGATCAAAATGGGTTTTTGCCAAATAGGCAAATTAAAGATAACATTAGAACTGCACTCAATATTGTTGAATTCTATGAAAGGCATAATGAAAAGAAATTAGCTATGATTTTTTGACGCAGAGAAAGCTTTTGATAATATTAGATGAGACTTTATGATAGAAGTAGTTAAAAAGATGGGAATAGGACAAAAGTTTTTGACTTGGATAAGAGAGATTTATAAGGACCAGAAAGCAGCGCTAATTATTAACGGGGACAAAACAAATTATTTTGAGATTAGAAAAGGAACGAGACAAGGATGCCCACTTTTGCCACTGTTATTTATAACAACTCTGGAAGTATTATTAAATGTAATAAGGGAAGACCCCAATATAACGGGATGTAAAGTAAGAGGTTATGAGCATAAAGTAAGGGCATGGGATGATTTGATGGTAATATTGGAGAATCCAGAAAATAGCATTGATTTATTGATTCAAAGAATGGAACAATATGGAGAAGTTGCTGGGTTTAAAGTAAATAAAGATAAAACGAAAATATTAACTAAGAATATGAGAAAAGAAGAGGAGGAAAATTTGATTCAAAAACAGGTTTCCATGTAGAGAATAAGTAAATATCTTGGAAATGGATCTCCAAGAAAAATAATCAACTTTTTGAGAACAATTATGGAGCAGTATGGAAGGAGATAAAAAAATCGATGGAAACATGGAAACTGTTAAAATTATCACTAATGGGAAGAACTTCTGCTATAAAAATGAATGTGTTACCCAGATTTTTTTTCTATTTCAGTTTTCCAATCATTATAAATGACAAACCATTTAAAGATTGGAAGAGGGATTGACTAAATTTATATGGGAGCAAAAGAAACCAAGAATAAAATGGAAGTTGTTAACAGAAAGAAAAGAAGAAGGGGGTTTTGGACTACCTGATTTGAGATTATATCATAAAGCTTGCGGACTATTGTGGATTAAAGAATGGATAATGTTACAGGATGAAAAAACCCAAGTTTAGAAGGGGCAGGAAAGCGATTGGGATTGCATTCCTATATGTATTATGAGAAATATAAGATAACAAAGACTTTCCCAAAAACCCCTATTTAAGAAGGGCACTTTTGACAAACTGGTTAAAGTTTAAGAAAACATACTATGTAAGTAAAAATGGATATCTCCACATGAGGCGCTTTTTGGGATGGAGAGATTCTCATGAGAGATGGATAAGACACAATAATATATTAAGTGAAAAGCATAATGAATTAGTGTTGAAATCCAGAGAAGAATTAGAATTGCTAGGGTTTAAATGTATTGGTATTTGTACAGGCAAATGAAAGAAAGATAATTATGGATAAAAAAACGGAAGGATTGAATCAGAACTGAAAGAGGATTTATTTCGGAAGATAATTTTTGAACCACAGAAACAGACAATTTCAAAGCTATATGATTTGTTATTAACGGGGAATTAGAAACAGAGTAAGAAAAAAAGGCTATGGTGAAATGGACTAAAAATTTCAGATATGAGATTCAAATGGAACATTGGGAGAGTAGCTGGAGAGAAGTGAATAGATTTACAGTTGCACAAAATCTAAAGAAAACTATCTTAAAATGTTATATAGATGGCATTTGGATCCTTTAAATTAAGCAAAATATATAAGATAGAAAATAATAATGCTGGAAGTACAAAAAGGATAATGGTCTTTTTTCACATATGGTGGACTTGCGATAAAGCGCAAAAATTTTGGAAAAAAATTCATAGGGAAAAGATAGGTATCTTAAAAATTAATTTACCGTTTACACCAAATGTTTTTATTAAATGACTTATAAGATAGAGCAAGAGGTTAAAAGAAAGCATTGGCAAGTTATACTTTATATGATTACTGCAGCGAGATTGCTTTTTGCACAGAGATGGAAGAATAATGATACACCCCAAATAGTTGAATGGTTGTTAAAAGTTGTAGAGATGAAAAATATGGATAAATTAACTGGGATGATTCAGGGAAAAATGCATGGGAAAATTTGAAGAAAAAAGGGGAAAACTTGAGGAGCATTTAGAAGAAGCTAAAGTTGGAAACTAAGTGAGAGAAGGGAAGGGGTTCTCCAAAAATTAGAAGATAGACATATTCCTGCAAGAATAAAGGTTAAAAGTATAAAGATAGGGAATTAAAGCGAAACGGACTAATAAAATAATGGAAATATATTTGGGGTACCCTTATGGGAGAAAAAAAAGGGTTTATGATTTACGTGAAAAGAACTGGGGATAGGTGAACCTAGGAAGTGAAATTGAGAAAAGAAGATGGAAAAAAAGATAAGGAGAATCTTCGCAGTAGAAACGACAGTTTGGATGTATGTAGATGTGATGATTTATTTTTAGGTATGTAAATATTTCTATGAATGTATAATTCTTGCTGTTGGGTATGAAAGGGGGATGATTGTTATTTATTTTGTGTTTTAATTATTAATAAAGCATTAAAAAAAAAAATTTTAAACCATAAGTTTGTTTCCTCCACCAGAAAGTTGGCCATTAGCCTAGTTAAAAGCGGGTTCTGATCTTCCAATAAGTATTCCACTGATAGCCTATCTAAACAGATATTCCTTTCCAATAACCTCCTTAACAACTTTTTCCTTGGAATTATATACAATGGGCAAAACAGTACAATATGCTGGAGAACGTAGGAGCTTGAGCACAGTGACATATGCGATTCAGAAATGGGGTCTGAAGGATTACCCTTTGTCACATTTGAGGGGTGCACATTAACTTTGCAAGAGGAAGGCCTTCCTTGACGCCAACAATGAGAATTAAAAAAAATCCCAATCCTCCCTGCAAGGGGGGAATACCGAGCATCGACAGGGAACAAACCCTGGGAGGTGTTGGATATGACAACTGATATTCCCCTCACAAGGAGGCCCAAGTTTCAAAACACTCCTTTTAGCTGATAAAAGGAGAAATCCCTATTTAAACCCATAGACATTATTTTATTTTTATAAAATGTAGCCCATCTGGTATAGTAAATGTCAGATTGAAGGAAACATAACAGGCCAGATCTATTAGGCCTAAAATGAATCTTAAACCAGGATCTATAGGTCATCAGCCAGGCTTCAGTTTCAAGAGAATTCAGGCCCAATTCTGCATAAAGGGTCAGGTGGTGTACGCATGGGGGAACGGATAATATTCTCCTGAAAAAAATGCCTGCAATCGTTAATCTCCTTATTAAATCCAGGTGAATATGCTATAAAGCAATTGTGGTCTTAATTTGGTTTTATAAATTTTTAAGGCAGCCACGATATCCTGATTGCCTTTTTTTTAGTAGAAAGATTGTATTACCGGCAAAGCTCTTTTCCCTGTCAGAATTATCTTATTTCTCTGTTTGCACCAGTGCCCGTTAAAATGGAAAAGGACACCAAGGTAAACATATTTTTTGACCTGTTCAATTGTCCGGTTACCAACCTTCCACATTCTAGGGACAAATCTTTTAGAGAATACCAATATTTTGGATTTATCAGAATTTACCTGCAGGTGAAATTAATCGCAATATTCAAAAAATCTTTTCAGGGCTCTTACCAATCCCACCTGGGACAGGGAGAGTAGCAATGTATCATTGGCACACTGAAGTACAAATAGCGGTCGATTACCCAGCGAAGGTGGGTACGAATCTACTGTGGCCATAAATGCAGGTAGATCAGCCACAAATAGATTAAACAGGTGAGGAGCCAGCACACATCCTTGTCTAACTCCTACACTTGAGTAGATAGGGTCTGTTAATAAGCCGGCTTCAGAAAATTTCACTCTGCACTGATTATTTGTATGAAGTTGGCTTAAAAAAAAACTGCAGTTGGGGGTCTATATTAAGTTTACCAAGCTTGTCCCATAATAAGGGCCAGTGAATTGAATCAAAAGCAGCTTTCAGATCAATAAAAGCTGCGTACAGTTTGCCTTTAGGGCGTGACAGGTATTTATTTACAAGGAATGATAGCACTATTATATGATCCTCAGTGGACATGTGTCTTCTAAATCCCGCTTGCTCCGGGCCAGTTAAAGCCTGGGCATTCATCCAGCTCAATAATTTCAAGTCCAAATAACTGGCATAAACTTTGCCCACTACCGAAAGAAGACTTATTGGGCGATAATTACCAAGTTTCCGTCTATCCCCCTTTTTAAAAATAGGAATTATGATGGAATCCTTCCAGTTGGCTGGAATCTCACCAGAGTTGTTTACAAGAGTAAATAAATTGGCTAATGCCTTTGTCCATTGCTCAGGGCACAAAGAACTAATAAAACTGATTCAACTAAATTTTGTTTTCAGGAAGAAAACTTATTGCCTAAAAATCACCACGCAATCCCACCTATTCATCATGCAGTTAAAATCCAAATGTATATGCCAAAAGAATGATGAATTATTAAGAAATTATCCTGGCTGTAAGAAACATTACTTTGCTACAAATATTGTTCTCAAAGCTAAGAGGGCCTGCCTAAAAAGGTAACAGACTGAGGAAGTAGTAGAAAATAAAAGCATAGAAAAGAACAGGTAAGTAACTGGGAGTAGAAAAAGCAGGGAAGTACTTTACTGACTGGCCAATGAATGTGTTTTCCTGGAAGAGTATGAACAGCAGTGAAAAAACTCCAACTGTGCTTAGATAATTACTTTTTGCTTTCTGCAATAATTAATCTTATGATGCAGCAAAATTAAAATAAATGAATTTATAAACAATTATCATATGCAGTAGCTACGAATCTCTACCATTTAGAAGAGAATGTCTGGCTGATAGCAGGTGTCAAATGCAAAATTCTCTGTTCTGACATCAGCTTAGGACAGAAGCTCCTTGTACCTGTAGAAAGTCTCACACAACAAATTCTGTACACTGAAGGCAGCCCCATCACAAATAGTGCACTTCCTAACCTTCAGGAAAGGTACTCTATGTCACCCCAAATCTATTTTTCAGAGAGTAACTTCTCAACTGTTCTACTTATTCCCTCTTTGTGTGTGTTACTGTTTTCCCATTCTGTGCCATATTAGCAAGTTATTTACTGTTTGCCATTTATTAAGCTCTTCCCAATGATGTACCAACAGAGATGCAGTCCACTCCAAGCACAGGAAATAAGGGCAAGCTTTGTCCCTGAGAAAATACAGAACTTCATGTCCTGTCCTATCTCAGCCCTGGCACAGCGGATAAATACAACAAAACAAACTGAACATCTCCCAGCTTGTTACTCACTTCCAGGCAGTAAGCAAGGAGTCACAAATAAACTCCAAGATAAACAAAGTCTGGCAGAGTTTCATGGCAAGGGAGTGTCCAAGGTCAATCCCAGCATCTCCAGTTTTGACAACTTCTGCAGCTAGCATCAGCCCAACAAAAAAATTATAGCACAACAGTGGCACAGGACTCAAATAGTGGGTGGGCTGCTGTAACACCCACTTGAATCTATGCAAATACCTACTTGTATATACAAGCTCTCAGTTTGAGAAATACTGTTTCAAGTTATTAGCAAACTCATTAAAGTGTTAGGGGGGAAACAGAATAAAAAGAGGAATAATTATGAGGCCATGTAAAAGTTGAATTTACATAACTTTAGCATATGACAGCATAAATTATTTTCTCTAGACTCTAGGTGATAGAGGAGGAGTATGCCACAGCAAAACACTCTTGCTGAATTAAAATACTTCCCCAAAAGTATTATCTGAACAGGGCACAAGTCTTGAATCCTTGTGTCAGTCACGGTCTTCCTATCTTTCAGTCCTCCTCTGTGGGCAAGAATTTTATTGCTGATCCCACATTCCTGTCTCTGCACCCCAGTTTCTAGCATAAATATCTAACCCACAGACAGTTTGCCTATTACAAGTCTGAAGAGCACATGGTAAGCAATACTGGTAATCAATCACGCAAATCCCAACTCTGGGGGGAAAAATCCACTGGTGTTTTCTAGCCTCGCAAGATGAACAAACAGTAGAGTACCAAGAAAGTAGCTGTCACGGATACAGAGAGATATTTTTCACTTTGGTCATTACATACCAAATACAATTTGCTGCTACATGATCCAGCTACATCATGGCACTCTTTCATGATAGGGTTTTTGAAGATGAAATGAATTTACAATCATGTTCCTGTTCCTATTTAAAAAAAAAACCCCAGAGACACAAATGCAAGATTTGTTTCATCTCACAGCCTTAGGAGCCTTCAAAACACACACACTCCAATACAACACATTTAAAGAAGGCTACAGAATTAACTATGATGATATTGTTCACTTACTTTCACATGACTGAAGTCACCACCAACTTTACTTGTTTCTGGAGGATTTATAGGCTTATTCTCTACTCGGGGTTTTATCACTTGTCGAAAAGGACTGGAAAGTGGAAGACCACTCACGCTAATTCCATCTGAAGATTGGACGAAAGGAGAATAGAAAGACCAAAGTTTTTCTTCCTTCTTCACAGTTCTAAGATAACTTCCAGAATGACATCATAACGGGACCTTTTATTAGGTCACTTTGTTCAAATAAAGGTGAACATTTTATTGGGAAAAGGAAGGAACAATAATCCATGGGGATTCATGTCAAAGAACTGTGTAGGTTTGGGGAATCAGATATACATTAGATGTGTTGCTGACCAAATGACCTTCACATAGAGTTGCTCTGTGTATTGCAATGTACCCTTAAATCATAACTTGCAATTTTGGTTTGAAAGGAAAGCACACAAGACCAAGGTTCTCTCATGGTCTTGAACAAGATGAAAACAACCCATATGTTCTTAAAGCAATTTTAAAAATGAGGAAGAGGACTTATTTTCAAAGCAATATAAATTTGTGCTTCTGCATGTGCTTTTAGAGGATTTATTTTTAAAGCAATATAAATTTTATAGCAAATCTGAGCAAAGATTGCAACATACAGTCTATACTGAATGAAGACATATTTGCTAGCGTAAATATTCTGTAATGACAGCATTGACATTTGTCAGATACGAACCCATTATAGCCTATGAGCACAGGTTTTATTAATGAGCTCAGTTAATCACATAACGATGCCACATCAAGAAGCCATTAAAATAAATCTTCCATTTATTATTCAAATTTCCACATTAAAGAAGTGACTAAAAGACTGACATTGGAAATACAGCCCTTCATCCTACAGACAGGATATATCGGCACACCATTAAGTGGGTTGTCTGAAACATGCAACTTTCCCTATGGAATCAGCTGAATGACTGCAAGTTTCTTCAAATGCCACTATTTCCAGTGAGATTTGTACTTTGACCAAAGGGGAGGGAGGAATCAGGATCATGCAGCTTTTAATAGCACACTGATAAACAGAATAATTCATATATCCGGAAAATAAAATGTATGCTTAGTTAATTAGTTTCTTATTTTCAAAGTCAAGAAGTTGATCTCTAGGTTCTAATGAGTATTTTATTTTCCATAGATTCTCTCCATCATTAATAAAGCCTTTAAGCTGATTAAAATAAAGGTAAATAAATGCCAGATATCTGAAATGTACCTGTGCAAGTTCTATACTAGTCAACCAATCTAATTCAAGATTGGCAACTGTCTCCTTACCGTCCCAGGCTTTCCTTAGACTGACCTAGATATGATGTGATTTGTTTAAAACAGAAATCAGAAACCAATATGATCATTTCCTAAGCCAATTTGAGAAACTTGGGGAATGAAAAACGTCCTCGAAAAGTCCCAGTGCACCTTCTCTGTCTTTCTATTTATATACTTCAAGCAGATAAGCAACAAGAGAAGGAAGTGCTCCCTTCCACTTCTTTTCTTTTCCTCTCCATTTACCAAATATTCTCTGCAGCACATTAGCACTGAAACAGTGATGGTCCTTGAGACTTTGCTTCCCAAGGTTTACTATAATTCAGTCAAGTATGGAAATGTTTTGGTCCTAAACTCTCATCAGCTCCACCCAGCATGGACAGTGATATGCCTACAGAAGTTTAGTCCAAAACATCCGGAAGGCCAAAAGGTCACTGCCTCTGAGCTGGAAGGGGAAAAAAAGGCTTGTCTATATATCTGTTTACATATTTATAATCTGTCTTGTTCAAAAAAGTCCAGCCTAGGCAGTGACAGTACTGTGATAAGGGGAGAGATCACTGCTTTGCAGCACTTGAACTACTAGCTGCAGCTGCTGGAAAACAACCATATATGCTTTTTTTTTCTTTTCTTTTTTTTGCTGTGGAAAGCACAGTCTAAGGCCCCTTCCTATAGTATTTGACTAACCAAAAAAACTCCAAACCCCTGTATACTTGATAGATGTGGTACATACTTTTAATAATACTACCCAGCAGTACAGCTGGCCCTGATCTATTTATGTGGGAGTTACAGTCCAACAACATCTAGAAGGGCCATACTTTGTCCACCTCAATATAGGATCAGAGTATCATCTGCTATGGCTACCACTAGCAAAGTACAGTTCATTTTTTTGTCACCCTAAGATATGTCAAACATAAAATCTCCGTTATCTCAATAATATTCTGATGTTAAAGAGAGTACTACATTTTCATTCTAATCACTGATTAACTTGGTCTTGTAAGGCCAGAATATCTTTATTGAACATTCACTACAATGGTGGTTAAATATCTTCATCAATACTTGATTTAAACTAAAGAATAGGTATGAACTAGAAAAATCACATTTAATCCTCCACAACTTAATTATAATATCATGCCATTAAACCTTTATTAGTTAGCCTATTAGTTTTAACATTATTTTGGTTTGAGTGAAGTTGTGGCAAAGCACAGAACTCACTACTGTAATTTATACATTATTCTTACAGTACTTCTCTTGAAGTAATGAACTGGAAACATTTATCAGATATGGCGTGGTACATATTACTTTTCAATTATATTTTGAGCAATACTGAAAAACTAAGCTGTGACATTTTTGCATTCTTCTTCTCTCCCTGAAATGTATGAATGTGCTGTTGTACACAAGTGATTTCTTAACCATGTTTTGGCAACACAGAATTTGTTGCATTCTCCATAACCTTCTAGACTCACAACATCAACCAAGCAATATGCCCCTTCCTTCACCAAAACAGTTAAAGAATGAGTGGCAAACTATTTCAGGAAAAGGTAAAGCTTAGTGAGATGCATCTCCACCCAGACGGACCCCTGGAATAATTTTTAAAGACACACACAGCCTCCATGAGGTTAGCCACCATCTCTATTATAGTAATGTTGCTGCTCTTCCATAAAGGGTTCCAAGGTATTCTTTCTTTAATCTTCATGCTCTGAAGTATCATCTACTGAGCCACAAAACAATCCCTCTTCAAATAAAACCACAACTCATCATAGTGAAAGAGGATCCAAAACTCACCATCATTAAGATCTTGCAGGAGGTTTTCTTGACAGGAGAAGTCAAGTTTTACTTTAATGTACACAGTAAATACAGCAGTATTTCCTGGTTTCAGGGGAAACTGAGAGAGTGTGTCTTCTAGATTCCAGCTCAGAAAGTCACCAAAAAGCTTTCCTGTATTAAAAGTAACACACACTGGTTATAAGCAAACAGAGACAGACTATCCAATATAGCAGAGTATACAAAAACCAAAAACCAATGCAGTCTCCAACATAGCTCCTCTTGAAAGTCCAAATGACTTTTCTGTGTAGGTAGGTAGGTAGGAGAAAAACAGATTTACATATCATGCTTCAGGCCGCAGTCCTGTTGGGAACCAAAGAAGCAGCAGTCTCGACCAGTGGAACTGCACAGGACTGTGGAGATAAGTGGGGAGGGGCGAATCCCAGGGGGAACCACTGCAGACTTGTTGTGGTGCACAGAATTGTTGGCATAAGGAAACTTCCTCATGCAAGCCTCCTAAAAGTGCACACAGAAGCACAAATTGCAGCTGAGTTAGCATAAAGGTCTTTCAAGTTCTTGGCTGTAATGTTTAACAGCAATACAAAAAGAATAGTAATGTCATGTCTATTAATTACATAAACAAACTTGTTGGAAGGGGCTTTTAACTGTTACCAGGGTATAAAATCTGTGATCTAAGATTTTTAGACTGTCTTGTAACTATGATTTCCATGTAGTTAGAACACTGTACAACAGATATAGATGCATATAGTCAATGAGTAAATCAGTTGCCTCTTTGATATTCTCAACTGACGTAATGTTTAAAAAGTCCACTTAATCCCTCCAAAATCTTATTAAATAGTATGTGAAGGTACAGAGAATGGGAAGGGTTACTTCTTCCCACCATCACTACAAGCCACAGTCCATTCATCCCTGGCATATATCTGGTTTTAACAAGGAATGCATTTTTCGTAAAGAGAAGAAGCATCTTAAGCATGGAATTCAAACCACATCCTTACTATAATATGCAGTTTGAGCCTAATGAAAATTTTCTTTGAAGCAGAAAGGTGGAATACACATTTTTATTATACATAATTAGTTCAAAGCCTCTGGATAGCAAATTAGTAATGTTAGTAGGAGTTACTGAATTAGACAAGAATAATTTTGCAGACGTTATAATTCACATGTGTCAAAAGAGCTGCTGTTAACAGATTAAGTAACAAATAAACTAGCAAGTAACAAATAAGCAAACAATCAAGTAGTCAACAAACAAATCTAACTGAAAACAGAAGTGGCCTATTTGGGCATATCTGGAAACTGAATCCACCTCAGACCTGCCAGGGGTGCCCCCCCCCTGCAAGCTGTCCACTACCAAAATGCAGTGGCAGAAGTGGGGGGCACTGGGTTTGGCTTTTGCTTATGTTTTACTCATAGAAACAAAGGAAATATTTAAGTAGGGTATGCATTTTGTGTACACCTTACTTGAAACAAATATAGTTAAATATTCCTTCTGCTGCAAGATTTACGTGACACACTGTTTTGAAAGATGACCTCTTTTCACTGATACTTTGGTTTCTCTTCAGATCGTATAAATCTTTTGCCTTTTATTTCACCATTTTCAACAATTTGTCCCCATCAGTTCTTCACAGCTGTTAGTTTATACTTTTTGGATAGACTCAAATGTATATTGCAGTTTGTTTATCATGGAATTTCTTATGTTCAGTTGTCGCTAGTGGTGTTACTATCATATTACTACAAGAAAAAAAAACAGTGCCTGAATGTTCTTGCTTTCTGTTTACTCCTTCTCACTTTTATCAGTAAGGTATGGCATGGCATGGCAGAGAACTACTGGGCTGGAGGGAGCACCTGCAATATTTTTAATCTTTCCAAAGCACCAAGAAAACCACAACGGGAAAAAAAAACCCACCTTTTGTGTTGACCATCTTTGATGTGACTTCCAGCTTCTCCAAAGGCTCAGTTCCAATATTTTCCAGTTTAATTATAAGCTGCTGTGTCTCGCCATTATACAGCTGAACAGACACACTGGTGGTAATTTCATCTCCTGAGGAAGGTTGTAATGTGTGAGCAGACCTTCAAAAATAGTGAAAATAGTGAAACATAAGTAAATAATGCATATAACATTTTATAAAATCACTGTTTAACTTTATGTATGCATATGTATGCATACGTATGCATTTGTTATTTTAGTTATTACATTTCCTTCTGCTCTTCTTACAAAGAGTCAAGGGCAGTTTAGACCATTCTTTCCTCCTACTCCATTTTACCCTCACAAGCAGTATAATGGCTGCATGGAGATGTGAACACAAGTCTCCTTACCTTTATCCTAACCGCTATACTATGCTACAATAACTTCCTTACTCCTACCCTTTACTTCCTATACGTGTTCGTAATAATTTACCCTACTTTTAGAATTTGAAAAAATTCTTTATCATAGATGCAGGAAGATCTCCCAATTTCTTAAATGTGGTTTTAAATAGGAATTTAAAATATTCCTCAGGCCATGATTTCAAATTCATATTCAAAGAAAAACATGCTAAACATTAAATGCTTGTTCCCTGCATGTCAGCCATCGATGCAGGAGTTCAAAGGCCAAGATTCTTTTTCTGTTTTGACCGCTGATTCCACTCCATTCACTGACAGTTTCATCTAAAAGCCCTGCATGCTTGTAGTTGTTGTCATTATTTTGCAGTCACTAATGGGAGCGGATTGGATTGCTCTTCCTGCCATCCAAGAATGAACCTTCACAGTAAGTATCAATCTCTCATTCTCTGGATGGCATGGGGGAACAATCCACTCCCTCATGGGATTTACCCAAGCCCTCAACTCCTTGGGTTGATGGGGCTGCCCTATATCTACCATACTTCTTCAACACCATTCTCCCAAAGATTGTCTGTGCTGACCTATACTTGTCAGCTTTACAGTGTCTCACAAATGTTATGGTTCCTTCCATTCTGCATTGCTCATGTCAACCAAGGATGCTGCTGCAACATTTGCTGTGTCATTGACCAAGCTGAATGTAGCTATATATTCTTTGGTGTTGGGACCCTTGCAAAATCATAGCAGAGGAAAACACATACTTTAATCTAGCATACAGTCATCAGCTTTTTGCCCTATTTCTTAATGTTTTCGGGTAGAACGAAATAAATAGTACTTCTGTGCTTCTGACGTGACTTAATCTTTTAATATATGCCTTCACTGTTCTACTTACATCTAAAACATGCCACTTCTTCTCTACAGGACATTTTGGCTTAGGGTAGAAATTTAGTAAGTGAATTGTGTATTGAAACCCTGCAGTTGTGACGCATTTGGGCCAAAAATCAGATCTATTGTAAGTGTTAACATATCTTCTTCAAATCTACATAAATTTGGATTTATTGAAAGAGCTGCCAATTCTGACACCCATCGTGCAGAGATTTCTGCCACCAAGAAAGCCACTTTAAAAGCAAGCAATCTTAGAAGATGCCTCCGTTATTGGTTCAAAGGGAATTCTTATAAGCACATTTAATACTAATAACAGGTCCCATAGTGGACACCTATGCACAATTGGAAGTGCTAACACGCTTAAAACTTTTAAAAACCTCTTAACATGTGGGTGACTTGACAACATTTCTCCTTCCAGTTTTATTACTGAATCTAAAGCTGTCACTTGTCTCTTTAATGTGTTTGCCTCAAACCTTTTGCGATGCCATCTTGAAGAAATTGTACTACATTGCTAAGCTGAAAGTGTTCTCACTATATTGTGTGGTCTTAAGACCACTTTCTAAATACCTTCCAAGTCAAGTCATTTAATCTCTATGTAGATTTCCTTCTGGAAACACTATATATGAATCCAATTTAAATATCTATGTTGAGTCAAAATTCTCCATTCATTGTTTATATAGTCAACTTCAGCCAACTCAAGTCAAGATGTTGCACAAGACACTGATGTAATATGTCTGAGCGATCTAGGAGACTCCATGACTTCCTGGTGGATATTCACATCAGTAATGGAAATGGTGCAGTTAGTATTACTTTTGCTTATTCAACAATTTCTTAGATAGACCTCTCTGAATTAGTGGCAGAGGTAGAAATATATAAAGGAGACCTTGTGGCTATGGTGCCATCAACGCATCTTGTTGTTCTGCTCCTTTGTTTCCATCTAAGAAAAAAAACCTGTTTAACTTACAATTCTCTGCAGAAATGAACAAAACTACTTGGACAGGGCCTAAAACCTTGTGCACCTGGACAAATGCTTCCTGATTCAAATTCCATTCTCTCAGATGGATTTTGTGCCTGCTTAAATACTCTGCCTGTATGTACAATGAACCTTTCAGATATACTGCTGTTAGTGATTTTGTGGATTTCTCTGCTCAATGGAAAAAATTGTTGGACTCTTTGATCAATGGTATTGATCACAACTCTCCCTGTTGATATACAATTTTACAGTCATGCTGTCTGTGTCAGACTACATCCTGTCTGCGTGTCATCCTTGAGACCCCTAGTAATGCCACCCTCACTGCTTTCAGTTCCAAGTAAGGTATGTCGTGACTCTCATCTTTCTTTGAGCATTTTCCCTGTAATGAATGACCCTGCAGTGAGCTCCCCATCTGGAGAGACTTATGTCTGTCATCACAACCACTTTCTTTTGTTCTGTGAATGGCCCTTCTCTGTTCAGGTGTCTGTCCTGAATTCACTATTTTAGTTTCTGCTTTTCCACATTTGTTTGGACCTGTTTCTGCTCTCTGCTTTCAATGAAGTATCAACCACACAGGGTAAAGTTGAATTCCCTCTTGTATCAGATGTGCATGGAATTAACACTTTTGTGAAAACTGTTGGAGGCAAGGCAAAACAGCACAGGAGTTCCCTAAACTGATAGTGCTCATAACAATAATGGAACTGCAAATACCTCCTACATACTGGGAGCATCAGAATGTAAAAATAAGCTTCCTTCAAATTTATTGGAACTAGCCAATCACCTGCTTGTAAAGCAGCCTTAATTGTCTGGACATGCTGGACTTCTGGTAACTTACAAATCCATTCAGATATTTAGATATAAAACTGGTCTGTAAGAACCACTAAATTTTCACACCATAAATAAGATTGAATAGACACTCTTGAATTTATGCAGTTCTGGAACTTTCTCTATAGTCCATACTTGCATAAATATATTTTCTAAATATAATGCTGAAAAAAAGAAGTGGGGAAGAAATTCAAACAGCGAAGGGGAGGAGGGAGACAGGGAATGTAACAGCTGGCAGGGCACTATGGACTTTTTGTCATCTTACAATACAATTAATAGATCAACAAATAGTACTTCTGTAGTAAACTCATCAAGAGACTAATAAATTCATTCAAAGATTTAATTTTAATTGCTCAAGTGCTGCTAATTAGCTTTTAAGATGTACAAAATTTATCTTACATGCAAACTAAGAACAGTTCTTCATGGTGATCAAACCTATGGGAAGCCAACAATTTCTCTCCTCCTACTGTACTCCAATGACCCTGTGGAAATTTATTTGGAACAAATTTCCCACAAAATTAAATAAAACTAACTGCTAAGTATCTGTACAGGGGACTACAGCAGAGAAATAACAGAGCTATTTCCACTTCTATTTCCAGGAGAAAGCCATTCTTCTCCACAGCACAGCTCAACTACCTTTTCTAAATTAATCCAGCCCATTTTTTCCATACATATCTGTGATAATGGGGTTTCCCATTAACCAGGTTTCAGTGCTGAAGGGGGATAGTTCTCCCTTCATGGATATAAAGGGTTAATGAACTATTAGGGTTAGCATCATAGGTCACGAGAGATAGGTGACCAATCAGGGGGAGAAAGGTGAGAATCTTCAAGATGCTTAATGGAGAAGTTATAAAAATCCTTGAGAGACCATGCGGTAGAGGGAGAACAAAGAGGACAGCCAAAAACATCAACAAAAGGGCATGGATGCTGGGTAGACCATCTCCTGGCCCTGCCCTTGCAGAGCATCTCAGAAAGTGACCAACTTGCTGTGAGTACTTAGAATAAGTCTAGTTAGTTGTGCTAGGTATTTTATTATTTTGGAAGTTTGGCTGATCTGAAGAATGTATCTGTTTTTATAACTACTTGTAAGTTCAGCGTACCTGAGAGGGTGGAGCCTCTCGAGTAGCATTTTCTTGTTTACTTGCATGCCTTAAAATAAACACTTGTCTGTAAAACCTCCATTTCCTCTCCATTCTCACGCCATTCCTTGGCATATGCTTAGATAGAATTTCTCTCACTCAAAAGGGGGAGGTGGGGGAAGGGAAAGGACTTTAAGCATAGAGATTGGCAAGTCACAGAGCAGAGTCCCACGTACTGCTCAGGTAATTCAGAATTCAGTGGGTGGTGGCAGTAGAATTAAGAGATTTCGGAGGAAATTCCTGGTTCCTGTTCAAGGCAGAAAGAAGCACTGAGTGGGAAAGGGATCCCCTATTTTCCCTTTTTGATCTCCACAATATCCTAGCTGTGTTTCGAATTAGTTTCAAAAAGGGAGGGAGGAGTTGTGCTTAGTGAACCAAGTGCCAACAGTATTTCTTTTCCCTACTGAACAAACTGAACAGAAGATATTGGTACTTTAGTCTTCTAAAAAGGAGGGCAAATTGGCATTTTTCTAGGAGTTCCACTTCCCTCTTCCTTTGCATAATCTCAGACATGAAGTACATAACCCCCCCCCCACACACACACACCCCACATATATCTGACTTGGAGGATTCTCCAGCCTTCCAGAGCAGCAAAGGGAAGCCCTGCAATGGCAAGAAGAGGCGAAAAGAACTTCATCCATCAGTAGTATCCCCTCTGCCAATGCTACAGTTTTCTTCCATTTTCAACTGGCAAACTCAAATCACAAACTGCTCTTCAAATGCTACTATTAAAGTTTGTTTTTTTAACTATAAGCCACTTTGGATATTTCTAAAGAAAAGCACATATAAACATTTAGCATTCAAAAACTGATTCATTCAATGGGCATACAATAGTAGTATCATGGTTCTTTGGATACAGTCCACACAGTCCCTCAAAAATGAATACTCAGGATACTTACCTTGGCAATGAAGTACTGATCTGTAATCTAGGTAGAGCTGGAATAACTTCCACTGTACAACCATTTGTTTTTATTCCTGGTAGTTTATCCAGAAGGCAATCACTGAAGACTCCAAAGACTGAAGTGTGATAACCTATCAACAAGAGAGATAAATGTGAGCCACACTTTAGCTAAAGATGTTAGAAAAGTTAGAAATGAAGGATGTTACTTGATTTATGGAAAATAAATAGAGTTCACATACCAACAATTCTCTTAGGCCCAGTTTATCAGTCAGCTAAGGTACAGTGAGCATTTACCTATCAACAGTTCCAAACTGTAACATAGCAATTGTTTTATCTTAGGAAGTCCCCCAACCAGCTGTCATTGGACATGGTAGGAACAGAACGCTTAACAGAACACTTAACACTTAATAGAACACTTAACAGAACACTACTTTTAATCCTGTTTGCCATTACAAAATCCATGGACCCAAATCTCAAGAACATGTAACAGTTTGCTCAGATCCTCATTGCTCTAATGATCTGTTACTACTATAGTCTGGTATCCCCCCATAACATCCAGAAAGTAACAAAGGCATAGACACTGGACATAGATAAGTCACTCTAAACTATGGTTATTTTAAAATGGATTCTCTCTAAAAACATATATTTTAAAAGGACCTGTTGATACATATTTGAGTCAGAACTCTGTTCGAACTTTTGAAAAGTGCAAAACCAGTTTGATTTTGAACCCCATGTAAATCTGGGAAATACAAATCATGGCAGTTCTGATTGTAATTCAGTAAGCTTGTCATTGGGTCAGATCTCTTGTTGGATATTCCTGAACTTATTTTGCACATCCTTGGTTCTTAATCTTTATTTCTCCCTGAACCATCCCAGAAATTCTGCCACTATTTTCCTGACCTATGCATTGATCTGTAACTTTTAAGCCAACCTGAGGCTATTGCTCACTTCGTAGCAGTTACGCATCTGCTATCTGCTTATTCATTTTTGAGGAGAAACAGTCATCACTCACTCTTAGTTATCACTTGCTCACAGGAAGCAAAAAACAATCTGGAGAGGAAAATATGTTGTATCATTTCCCCTCTTGTACTGGAGAAGAAAAAGGGAAAACAGTTGATTAGTTAATAGGGAAAAGTTAATAGGGATAATGACAAAATTAAGGAACCTGTTAACAAGGTTAACAAGAATTCCTCAAACTGGAATTCTTGTTAACACGTTCCTTTTTTCCCTTGTTAACACATTCTTTTTTTCCTTTTTTTTTTCCATTTTCTTGCCTCTTTGGCAGCAAAGTCAACCAGAGAAAATGGTGCCGTACTTGAATATTCTATTTTTCAAGGTTAATTCTGAGTACATTGGCTCAAAATGATAGGATAGTTTATGGGCTGCCTTTGACAACATCTTGAACTAAGATCTAAGAACCATAGAATCATAGAGTTGGAAGAGACCACTAGGGACATCTAGACCAACCCTCATTCAGGCAGGAACACACAATCAAAGCACTCCCCACATACGGCCATCCAGCCTCTGTATAAAAACCTCCAGAGAGGGAGACTCCACCACACTTCAAGGCAGCAGATTCCACTGCTGAACTGCTCTTACCATCAGGAAGCTCCTCCTGAGGTTCAAGTGGAATCTCTTTTCCTGCAGCTTGAACACAAACTCAAGAACATGAATCCTCAGCCAGCCCATTCAAGGTAACTGACCAAATGGACAAACTGTATGCAAGCTGGCAAGGGTGAATTCTGCCCATGGGTCTGCATGACTTTCAGCCTACCAATGCTGCAAGTTCAATTCTCATGAGTTCTCAGGGGAAACAATTTCCATTAATTTCTTTGGCTAGCATAAGGTTTGCCTGAAATGATCTCAGGCTACTCCCATGGAGAACTTTGGCATACGTTGTCGTCACACACTCATTTCTTCTATGTATCCTTTCTGCTATGTTACATACATATAGCTCTTATACAATCCATAGATATTCCCTAGATGTGTCTCCTCATTCCTTCGGTCTCTGCCTGCAAGAGATCTGGAGAACAGGTTTTGTCCGTTTGTTTTTTGCTGCCAGACTCCTGATCCAGTTACTGAGAGCACATTAGCTAAAAAGGGATTTTAATTTATTCTTTCAAAACAAACTCGCTTGTTTTATCCTTTTCAGTGACACTTAAAAATGTTTTCTTGAAGAACAAGATTTTAACCTGAAAACTTATCTCATGTGAATTTTGAAAGCAATTAGGATATTTCATTATTCTCTTGTCAGATCAACTTATTCAATTTAAACTCAAAGTAAAACTAGATAAAGGTTTAAGAATTAATAAACACTGCCGGATAATTTACTGTGATTGTCATTTTACTCGTAGTCCCTGCATGGCTGAATGGAACCAAAGTAAGATAAATAGTAATTACAAAGCATTCTCATTCTCATTCTCTCACTCACACACACAGGTAGGGCTGTTCATCATATAAAAACAGTGGTTCCCAGAAGCACGCTGCTTTCATTTCAGAGGACAAAAAAGAAAACACTTGCAAGTTTTACCATTGACAGTGATCTGGCCTGCAGACTGAGGAACACCCACAAGTGTAACTGGATAGAGACCAGATTCCGCTGGTAAAGAAAGAGCTGCAGGGAGAGATTCAAACTCAACTCCACTTGTCAGAAGGCCCTGAAATGGATCAGGAGAAAAATCTACTTAGCTTACATTAACAGCATATATGTGACAACAATGTAAAATGAGACATTAAATTATGCATCTAATCCATGCTATTAAAATAATCTGCAGCTCCAAATTCAGTTATTTTTACCATGACTTCAAGTCTAATTATTTAAACCACTAAACAACAGTGTTAACTGGGAAAGAAAAGGTAAAACATACTATAAAAAGGCTTGTAGTATTTATGAGCTGAGGAATCGCAAAATTAACTCTATGCTAACTTAAAAGTGAAAAAAAATTAAAATTAAATTACCCAACATCCAGTGTAGAAATGGTCCAAGGCCAGCAAAAGAGGCAGCAGCAAGGCATCGATGTCAGGCAAAGTGGGCATCTCACATGCTCCCCAGTGGTGGGGCATCAGAGGAAGAGCATGCTGCTCTCTCTCCACAACAATCACAGGGCAAGGAGCAGCTTTGGTACAGATACAGCAGGAAGGGCAGTGCTGATACTGCCCTCAACAATCCCAGGATAGTCAGCAGCTTCCTATAAAGCTCCTCATCATCTTGTGATTGTTGGCAAGGGAGGGTGCCAATCTTGACCACTCATTCGCAAACAATCAGTATCACCACCCCCACCTTCATTGCCAACTATCACAGGACAGTGAGGAGCTTCAGCCAGAAACTGCTTGCTGCACTGGGATTGTTGAGGACAGTAGTACCAGTCCTACTCACTCGTGCACAAAAAAACTGCCACTGCTAACAATCACAAGACGGTGACGAGTTTCAGCAGGGACACAGCAGCAGCCACTAGTGCACCTCTGCCATGGCTGCACCTTGTCACCATCTCTGCTGCTGCCCTGCACCATTTTTCATAAGCACTTGAGAATGCACGATTATTAGTATTCACAAAGGATCCTGCAACCAACCCCTTGCAACTATGACAGACCTCTCTAAATAGCTAGCTAGCTAGCTAGAGTGTGTATGTATGTGTTACTAGGGGTAATTCTGACCATTTGAGGGCAATTGTAGTAATTTAATTGTTTAAAAAAATTAAAAAGTGATATATTAATCCTAAGTAGTGGAGACGTAATGAATTAATTTCATAGTATTAACTAAAATAATCAGCATTGACTGAATTTCTATTTAATGTTCATTCTGATGTGTTAATCTTGTTGTTTTAAAGCTCTGAACTGTTAGTAGCAGAAACTGCCCTACAAAAAAATTAAACCATTAGCAATTTTTTAATGATTACAGTTTAATAGTGTATTGACTACAGTGATTATTCTTAGCTTACACATTGTGGGGCATTCATGTTATCATTTTATGATTTTATTGTCTGTTGGGTTAAGCACATTTTAGAAATGTACAAATGTTAAACAATATTTGGTATGACACACTCCTAATTTGAATCAATACTCTGAAACATTATAGTGAGGGAGAAGGTGGCAGCAGCAGCAGATTAAGCCACTGACATTTACAATATTATTAGTACAGTGTTACCTTTGCAAATATTCTTTTACTACCAGATTGTATCACATGATCCATATTTTAAGCACACCATGAAAAGAAATTCCACCAGCATAACTAAATGCAATAGGAAAATCTGCTTGCAAAGCTAACATTTAAACTAATTTGTTCTGCAACAGCACTCGTTGTAACAGCTACTGAATTAGCAACTGAAACAGCTGAACTGCAATTTGAAATAAGCAGGAAAAAATGTTATGTTGTCTTCCTTTTCTTCTCAGAACATACTATGATACTGCATTGTGCATTCAGCCATAAATTTCCACTACCTTTATTTTTAAGAAAGCACACTAAAGAGTAAGGAGCATTTTGTTGGCTGGAACCATGGGTAAATACATCAACACTTCCAATAATTTGATCTCAACTAACACAGTGGTGGGATGAAGATCCTCTCTTCTCCTAGTGAAACTGTGTGTGTCTGTGCCTTCAGGTCATTGTGAATTTATGGCAACTCCATTATTCATAGGGTTTTCTTAGGCAAGGAATACTCAAAGGTGGTTTTGCCAGTTTCTTCCTCTGAAATATAGCTTAGAGCACCTGATCTTCATTGGCAGTCTCCCATCCATGCACTAACCAGGGCGGACCATACTTAGCTCCCAAGATCAGATGGAATCTAGTGCCTTTAGGACACAGAAAAATCTTAATGGCAACACAAGCGGGGTTACAGAGACAACAGCTGTAGCACGTGTGAAAGTGCTATTAATACAACAAACACTGAGCAAACATTTATTACAAACTCCTATAACCAACAAAAAGCATACTGTCAAGCATAAAGTTTTCAGAAAGCAGAGACTGTTGTATTTGCTCTGTCAAATTAAGCCATGTAACCATTTACATTTTTATTGGTAGATCCAGTTCTTTACATTAGTTCCTTTCATTGTAAAGGAACAGAAATAGTTCATTTCCAAGAAGAGGTAATAATATGAACATATATCAAATAAAAACTATACACTATGAAATATATGGTGAAATTCAAAATCCCTTCAAGCTTTATTTTAAAAAACAATTTAAATCACCTTGATTCAAGGACGAAAAAAAGGAAAGACTCTCTTTCTTCTCCTTTCTGTTTTTATTTGTATTAACTATTATTAACTATTAGTTATTACTATATTTAATTTGAATTCTGCCTTTCTCCTAACATAGGGCGCAAGACACTTTGAGTTAAAGCAAAATACAGTTTCAACAATGGATAGTAAAAAAAGATAAAAACAAAGGAGAGCACAAAAGTTAAACACAATTAATCATACTAAAACCATTAAATTAAAATGTTTCTTACAGGGCAGTTAAAATATTATAACAGTGATTATGAAAATATAAATATAACACATCACAATTAAAAGATCTTTTGCAACAAACAGTTAACATTCAAAAGTGTGAGTAAACAGAAAACAGCAAAAAGAGAGCCAAGAGGGTTCAGCCTAGCTTTCCATGGACAGGAATTCCACAGTCCCAGAGCAGCCCCCAGGGAAAGTGCTTTTCATGATGGCGGCTCTATTTAAAGTTTTCAATTTTTTTTAATACAGTAAAAGCATGTCATCCAGCAACACTGACTAGTGAGACCATAGTTTGTTGCAGGCTTGGTAAAAAATTTATTTTCCTCCCACTTCCCAATGTTGTTTAAATATGCTCCAAAATCCACCATTACTGGTGATGCCAGTTTCAGTGTTTTGGTTCCCGCACTCTACTTTTATTAAAAAGAGATCTATGACTTTTGGAAATTTAGCAACCTGATTTTGCATTCTTTTTCCTCTTTGCAGCTTGACTACTATGACTATATATTAGCTTCTCAGAAAACTACCTTACACCTTGGCAGCTGAAGAGATCTCTTGATCTCAAAAACTTGTTACATTTGTTAATCCTTTTGTTTGGCTAATAACAAGAATATATCAATATGGATTTTGGAAAGTCTAAATTAACATGCCGTTGCTATACTACTTTCTCCCAAACCAACAATCACAGCATGAGTGTAGAAAGACGGGATTCTCTGGAGGCACCATCCTGCATTCTCACAACTCCCGGGCTTCAGTAGTCCACGGGACCCAGCTGCTTGCCTAAATTAAAGACTTTGCTGAGGGGAGAGCTAAGAGTCAACAAAAGGCCTTGGTCTAGCTCTGCAAGGAAGAACCTGAAAGAAAGAAGCTGCAAGACTGCATAGATGAGGCAGGTGTACAGACCTCTCCTCTGGACATGAGTTGTAAAGGTACAGAGGGCTGCCTTCTGAGAGTGTGCAGAGGGCGTATCCAGGAAAAATCTTAAGTAGAAACCAATAGGGAGCCAGGAAATGAGTCTCTTTTCTAAAGATTAAACAGAGAAACTCCTAATTCAGGAAGATGCAAAAGGCTAAGCATGTCTTCTCATTGCTTCAGTCACTATCTCTTTGTTGGTTTAGAATCATAGAGTTGGAAGAGACCCCAGGGGCCACCCAGTCCAACCCCCTGCTGTGCAGGAACACACATTAAAGCACTTCCAACAGATGGCCATCTAGCCTCTGCTTAAAAACCTCCAAAGAAGGAGACTCCACCACACTCCCAGGCAGCATTTTCCACTGCCGGACAGCTCTGACCGTCAGGAAGTTCTTCCTGAGGTTCAGGTGGAATCTTTTTTCCTGCAGCTTGAATCCATTGCTCCTTGTCCTATCTCCGGAGCAGCAGAAAACAAGTCTGCTCCCCCTCGATGTGACATCCCTTCAAATGTTCAAACATGGCTATCATGCCCCCTCTTAACCTTCTCTTCTGCAGACTAAACAAACCCAGCTCCCTAAGATGTTCCTCATAGGTCATGGCTTCCAGACCCTTCACCATTTTGGCCGCCTTACTCTGGACACACTCCAGCTTGTCGATATCCTTCTTGAATTGACATGCCCTGAACTGGACACAGTATTCCAGATGAGGTCTAACCAATGCAGAATAGAGTGTTACCTAATGGTAACACTTGATCTAGATAGCATACTCCTATTGATGCAACCAAGAATCGCATTGGCTTTCTTGGCTGCCATATCACACTGCTGACTCATGTTCAGTTTGTGGTTGAGCTGTACTGTTATCCAGCCACATGTCCCCCATCCTATATTTGTGCTTTCCATTTTTTCTGCCTAAGTGTAGGACTTCACATTTCTCTCTGTTTCTCTCTGTTGAAATTCATTTTATTAGCTTTGGCCCAGCTCTCCAATCTGTCAAGGTCATTTTGAATTTTGATCCTGTCCTCTGGAGTATTAGCAACCCTTCCCAATTTGGTGTCACCTGCAAATTTGATCAGCATGCCCTCTATTCCTTCATCCAAGTCATTGATGAAGACGTTGAATAGCACTGGCCCCAGGACTGAACCCTGTGGCACTCCACTAGTCACTTCTCTCCAGGATGAAAAACAGCCATTGCTGAGCTCCCTTTGGGTTCAGCTGGTCAACCAATTACAAATCCACCTAAGAGTAGCACTGTCCACCCCACATTATACTAGCTTGTTTATAAGTTGTTTAGTTGTCTTTGACTGCCCTTGTGACTCTAATTATCAAGTTTCTACTCGTCCCTTCATTTCTTGGACTGGATGGCCCTTGTGGTCTCTACATTTCTATGATTCTGTCTCACTAAGGGGACAATCTCACAATGTTTTACAGATTACCTGTCAAGGAGAACATCCTACAATTATTTATCACACAAAATAAATGCATGCAGTAACCATTGAGCTGGTGGCTACACAGGTTCTCATCCTGATACCACTTCCCAGAAATCTCACTTTAATGCATTTGGCAGCCACTTCCGCCAGTCCCTCATGAAATTATCTACCTCTTATCTCTCTAAACATCAAGTTATTCTATAAAAGTATTATTAAATGCAGTATTCCATTTGATGGAAAATGGCATGCAAGCTAGGATGTATTCCTCCAATGAAAGTTACAACATCTGCTACAATGAGTTTTCCCAAACACAGGGGAACAGACTGCAGTATTCCATATCGAGCGCTCAATGTGGGATCGATTTTGAATATTTACCCATAAAAAAAGTCTGTTGGCAAGTAAAATCTAACGCATAATAAAAAAAACGTTCTAGCTAGTCCATTTCATGCTACATTTAGTTTTCTAATAGATTTTTTTTTAATGTGGGAGAAAAAGGATTCCCTTCTTGGCTCTCTGAAGTACACAATCTATTCTATCATCTCAAGATTGTGCAGAGAATCCTTTGGATCACCCTTTCCCTGCTTACTTCTTCAGCTCTGGGAAGTTTCAAACAGTCTGTGCAGGAAGACCACATCACAAAGAAGAAGTATCAGTTTCAAATTAAATGGCACTAGCTGACAATATGCTTCTCATCAAAACTTAAAGTAATAGTGGTAACATTCAGAGCTCTCTCAGTAACAGTAATGTGCTTCTCCATCTTGGGACTGTTTTATGGTTTTTGTTGAAATTTTGGGGGAGAAAGGCAGTCTTGGGAGAATGGATGGATATAAATAAAAGGCAGAGTATAAATAAAGTGATTGACTGTTGTTAAAATCTTTTTAAAATTATTCTGTTTGTTGTAGCTCTCATAACAGACAATTGGTAGAAGAGAGTTGAGGAAACCCAGATGTTGGAGTAGCTCCTCCATAAGATAAAAGCTTCTAGAACAGTGGTTCTCAACCTGTGGGTCCCCAGATGTTTGTGGACTTCAGCTCCCAGAAGCCCTGAGCATTGACCATAGTGTCTGGGGCTTCTGCAAGCTGAAGTCCACGAACATCTGGGGACCCACAGGTTGAGAACCACTGTTCTAGAAAAACATCTTTATTAAGAATTGTTTTCCCTTTATATAAATAACTCAAAACATTTGAAACTTTCAACACAAAAAACTGAAAACTAGAATGATACTTTATACTTCAAATCCTCTCCTCCTACACAAGAAGATTCAACTGCCCTCTCAGACTCCTCTTTGCCCAACATACCTTGTAACTGAACGTTTCTCAAGGCACATTCCAATACATTTTGTCAGATTATTATTATCCTACGTGTTGTGGTTATTTTCCAATATTGTTTATCTGTTAATAAATTTTATTGTAAACTTTTTATATTAATAAAAACATTTCTAAACTGTTTGTATCCCATCCTGGGATCTTTTAGAAGGTAGAAATATTTTAATGCATATTTTAATTAATTAATTCAATTGTTATGACAAAGGGAAGTAAAAAGATGAGGTCGGAAGAGACCAATAGAAGCCAGACAAGTAGATCATTCAGATGAAGATAAATATAAACACAGATATCATTAACCATATTATTTAGAAGCTCTGATTTACACCAAATTTAAATATATGGATCTAGACTGAATTCAGAGCATGCATTAGCTGAAATTAGATATAGAGTACATAGGTCAGACACAGTAAAGCATATGTAAAAATATGCTTCATAGATTGCAGAGTATATAGGGCAGATAAAGGAAAACCCATATAAAAATGTCTCAGAAGCTGTATCTCAGTTGTGCCAGAATATTAAGCACATAAACAAATACTCTGGAAAGAAAAAAAAACTAAGCAACACTGTGATGGTATATAAAAATGCAAAAAAAATGTTTTTTGTTTAAAAAATTTCAGTGTTCAATATTCTTTAACAGAACTTGGCAAGATTTTGTCCCATATTGCCCTCTAGTGTGTATAATCTTTGGCAATTAATGTAAGAATTCATACTGACAGCCTAAACACCCTAAAGGCACCTAACCCTGTCTGATCTTGGAAGCTAAGCACGGCTAGCTCTGCTTGGTACTTGGATGCGAGACTGCCAATGAACCACCTCTGAAGATCTCTTGCCTAAGAAAACCCTACGAAATTCATGGGGCCTCCCTAAGTTGACAGATGAGTGGAGGACACACACACACACACACATTAATATTAACCAACAGAAAATCCAAAACACTTCAGATAAGCCATAGTAGAGAGGTGTTTCACCTGCCTTTCACTCCTTACAGTTGTGATTAAATTTTAGAAAGATGACAACAGGGGTTTAGGAAAATATGCATTATGTAGAGAAAGGGAATACTATTGTTAGTTTTTTCCCATAACACATTGGAACTCGGGCTCACTAGTAAAACTGAAAGGAAGTACATGTGGGACTGACAAAAGGAAACAATTATCGAAAAACAAATTACAGCCAGAACTCCACGTTTGTTAAAGGTTAAAGGCACAGGACACCTGCAAAAGTGGAAAATGGCAAATATCAAAGTGTGTGTGTGTGTCTGTGGGAAGAGGGCTGAGAATGGGCACCCATGGTCCAAACCCAGTCAGGGAAAGGAGAGGGAAATGGAATGGTGGCTTTATACTTCCTCTCTCTCACTCATCCTCCTTGCTTGAGTAGGTAGAAAGGGCTTGTGGTACTGAGAAATTGGGCTGTGAACCATCCTTAGCTGGCCAGGCAATAGTTGGTGGTGGAGGAGGAGGAGGAGGAGAAGCAGAGGTGGGTTTTTAAAGGGCTGCACAGCCCAATCAGAACTGCCAAAAAGAAAGTTTCCCTTGGGAAAGAAGTGCCAGAGAAGTGGGGCACGGGTTGGAGAAACTTGAAAACAATCAAATCACTGAAAGTCAAACTCACAAATATGGAGGGCCAACTGTATTGTAGATATAGTGAGGAATGATGGGAGCTGATGTCCAACAATACCTGGAGGCCACAAGTTGTCCAGCTGCGGTAAAATATCTTTTAAGCATACCAATATACCTCCACCTTCCCACCCACAAAATCCCTTGGAAAACACAATGCAAGATCATTATTTCTATCCTTGTTTTTACCTGTACAATCTAGAACAAGCATTTTCTCCCCATTAACACACTGAAACTCAGGCTTACATATCCAATTGGATATACTACCTGTGATAGATGATGATGCTGTGATAGATGATAGACTGAGGAGCAACTGATTGTGCAGGGGGCTGAGCCAGTGATTGAGCAAGTCAACCTGCAAAGATCCCCTGCACTGGAAGGTCAAAGAGACTGAGTTGCCCCAGCCAGCTCATGACAGAGAGGGAACCAGCAGTGATGCAGAGGAGTTACAGCCGGCTGTGCCCCTCAGCCCTCAATCATGCAGAAGGCTGAAACGGGCTGCGGAGAGGGAGGCTGCTTGGACTAGGCTGAGGAAACAACAACAAGCAGCACCTGCTCACAGGGGCTATTTAAGTCTGCTGAGGTGGCTGTTCCTTGCTTGCAGCAAATTATTAAAAAGCCCTCACAACCTTTGGGTCTCCTGCTCCCTGAAACCCTCCAGATGGATCTCTGCCTCCTGAACCTTTGGACTGGATTTGACCTCGCTTGGATTGTGTTTTCCTGATGTTTGGTATATTTGGACTCCCCAAGTGTTCCTGGCCTCTCTCCTCCCTTCCTGGCTGCAGCCCGGCAGGGAGAAATTCCTGACACAACCCAATGTATCTGACTGGATTGGGGTACAAAGCCTATTAATCCCCCCTAAAAGATCACAAAGGGGCAATGGGACCATTCTATAGCCCCTCCAATCCTTTCAGCTAACCATCTTCAAAGGATACCCATTATGGTTACTATCAAAGAAGCCACAGATATGGCTTACAAAGGTTTCAGTTTAATAAGAATTTGAAACATACCATATTTTCCACACGAAGTTCAAAGGGCATTGGATTGTAAACCATCAGCTGAACTTCACAGACATCTCCCTGGACCCACTGAAAATCTATATAAAAATCACCAATATACAAAATTAGTTTCAAATTTTTTAAAAAATAATCACTCAATTCTTTCATCTAGTCCAGCATGACAGAGTAAGCCCCCATGTGATTGTGGATTGCTCTTCTGCACTTACTAGGAAAAGGAATGCATACATAAGCAGTTCTGGTTGTTATCTCATAGTGCTACACATAGTATATCACTCTCACACTCTTCTTTTCTTAACAGCATTTTTCCAGATACCAACATATCACCTGCATTTTAACATTTCTGACCATAAGCATATGATTTTGGCTTACTCCTGCTGCAGGAATTCTCTAGTGGAAACAGAACAAAAATTTTAGCATACACACCACACAGTATGAAGCCTTTATGATGTGCACAACAGGACATGAGTTTTTGTTTTCAGTACACACTACAGATGCATATATACAAATTAGTATAGCAGTCATACACAGTTAATGATACCATGGTAGTAACAGGCCTATCATTAGAATCTCATCCAACCCACTATCTTTGGCATGCCTTTAGACTTATCTGTCTGTTGGACATTCATTGGAGTCCAAAATTTCATTCACAAGGCTGCTCAGCTAAAATTGCGATGCATCTACTCAGTGTCATATAGCTTTTAAACAGATTTTTTTTACTAGCAGCCAAGCCTTAAATCCATATCTACAATTTTACATGACAGAGAATAATCACATTTGAATACAAAGATAAATAATGATTCCAAAGCTTTTTATTAGCTTATTTATTTAAGATTTATTTCTACTGCTTTTCCAGGCAAAACCTCCCAGAAGCAGTTCACAGAACAACATTTTAAAACAGAAAATAAAATACAGTATCAGTTTTCTTTCACACTATCTCCACGCTGGAGAGTGGCCTAGCTGAGTAACTGGGCCCTATTTTGGAAGCCCATGGTACAGGGAAGTAGGACTACGGTCTACAGAATCGAGGAGGGAATGGATTGATTCATATACAGCATTGCTGTTTCTTCTCCTTCCATCTAATTCCAAGGAAGTTGTTATGGTCCTGAACCAGTCTCTGGTGTCACTAATGGACTGGATAAGGGCAAGCAAATTGAAGCTTAATCCTTGCAAAAGTGGAGGGGCTACTGTACTGAGAGATACACAAAACAACAAGGTACAAAAAGTATCAGGAATTGGTAAATAGCTGTGATCCTCCTGCTGATGTTCACTAAAACCAATTTAGCCTTTTTTTTAAATGAACAAGTTAAGTAAGCCGAGATTTTGATATCCAAATAACTCCATTTTTGAGTTAAAAATACTAAATTATTCCACCTATCCTAGCAAATCAGCAACTGCTTGGCTCCTAGGTTTCCATAAGTACTTAAAGTCTAAATTAAACATTTTTATTAGGTATTCCTGCAGTCATCTTTAATGATTCCATAAAAAAGTAAAATACCTGTAGTAGTAGAGTCCGTGAACTGGAAACAGTAAATATCTATACAAGAGTGTCTGCACCAAGTTGTCTAAGCAGTTTTGTAATTAAGAGGAAGGAATAGCATATTGATCCAAAAACTGACAAAAACTGTTTGATGCAGTTTCCAAAATGAAAGCCAGCCAGCCAGCCAGTCAGCCAGTCAGCATGATATATATCACATACAAAAACAGGATGCTTTTTAAAGATAATAAATAAGTAACAGAAATAACTATCTCACCTATTTTTTTACTTCTTTCCTCTCCACGATTGTGAGCAATGATTGGAGAATATATAAAAGGACTCTTAGTTGACATATTCTGACCCAACAAGCTTTTCATTTTCTGTGGTCGAAGGCTAACGGGGAGATTTAAGAGCTTGACAGATCTGTTAAATAAACAAAAGTGTTTTTACAAAAGATGGCTGTAAGCAAGTATAAATTTCCACTTCACAGTGATAATTAAAATTATAGAGGCAATAAGAAAAGAAACAAGGCGCAACATGACAATACTAGAATTTCATAATAAGTTAGACGTACAAAAAACAAGAACAGTAGAGTTTACTATTTCCTTCAAATAAACAAGGTTGCTATAAGTACAATAGCTTTGTTCCATACTTAGACCAACTGAAATAAGTCCAGCCAAATTTAGCTACATCTAACTTAAGTCTCATTTATTTCAACAGCTCTCCTCTAGGAATGACTAAGTCTGGATCCAGCTGAGTAATATATCAACGATTCTTACTTGAACTTTGGACCTTGGTGCTGAGTCATAACCTACTGAGCTCCAAGGAAATGCATGCTCGGTAATAATGCTTATGTTCCACTCCTTAAGTCATGGATGGAAAATCTATTATTGTGTTAGTATTGAGTATCTCCTGACTTAAAAAATTTATTGCCTCTCATAGGAAACTTATCTTTTTTTTCTTTTTTCTTTTTTTGCCACCTCTGAAGGTGGGTGATGCCTATCACAAGCTCAGAGCGATGTGCTGAGGGAGCAAGTACAGCACTAGAAGGATCAAACATGCCTTGCTTGATACCAAAACTGGAGGTTTCAACAGAGCAAAGTGGATGCTACCTCAGAGACACTGTGTATCCTTACTGGCTGATCCATCAATAAGGTACCAGTAGAGAACAGAGTGTGAAGTCTTTCAAATTAGAGAAACTGTCTATAAACTATAGCCTTAAAACTGTTATTGAGATGAAGAACTCATGAGCACCAAATCCTGGTTCTTTAATCATGGTTTATGAAGACTTGACAATGGCAGCAGAAATCCATAGTATGTTTTCTCCAAACACAACAGGGGGGAAAAAAAAGAGAAGAAAAGAAATGTGTGTCTGACAGATATCACTTCCCACTGCAAGAAGTCCATCTGGATCCCACACAGAGCGAAAGCTGCTTTGGATCCCGCATAAAGAAAAATGTGGGATATAAATCAAATGAACAAAAAACGGTAAATAAGAAGTTGACTTGCAGAAGAAGGCAGCCTTCTGGGTCATAAGATTTCACAAAAGAGCCTCCAAGCAACAGACAGATTGGTGACCTGGGCCAAAACTAAGCAAAGATAAATGTACACTTAGGTAGGAAAACTGAAATGCGCAATTATAAGATGGGTGGCACCTGGCTTGACATCAGTATACATGAAAAGGATTTAGGAGTCTTAGTAGACCGCTAGTTAAACATGAGTCAACACTGTGATGAAGCAGCCAAAAAAGCCAATGTAATTAATTCTAGGCTGCGTCAAGTATAGTGTTCAGATTAAGAGAAGTAATAGCACCACTCTATTCTGGCTTGGTCAGACCTCACTTGTTCATATGATCAGTTAAAAAACAACAGTTATATGTAGGCAACCTGTTCTGAATGGATCTGACCTTAGTGCAACAGTTCTTTAAAAGCTTTTGTACTGAGGCCTTATGTGCATATGCTCTGTTCTGTGGTAGAAACACCCTGGACTTTAACAGGTCAAGCACTACCCCTATAAACTGGATATGGCACAATGGATGTAGCAAAGACTTTTCCTCAATTATCATGAAGCCCAGGTTGCAAAGGAAAGACACCAAAAGTGGACATCTTGAAAAATGGGAGAAAGAAGGGGAAACTATCAACTAGTCTAATAAATATGGGAAGATGACATTCCTTTGACTCTTAGCCAAGCTGTTACTACAGCCAGACATTTCATGAAAATCCTCAGGGCCATTGCAAGGCAAAAGGGGAGGAAGGAAAACTGGTAATGCTCCAATCCGATACAGAAAAGGAGGGAGCATCTGCTGGAAGGGTGAACATTGATAGGAAAGTAAGCATCTTGCAGGTCTGTTGAGGCGAACTATTCTCCTTTGTGGAAGAAAGGAAGGATATTTGACAGGACAACCATCCTGAATCATTTTCAGAGAATGAACAAATTAACTTCCCTGAGATACAAGATCAGGCACAAGGCTCCATCCCATTTCAGGATCATGAAGTACCTCAAGTAAAACCCAGGAGGTGACTGGAATGGGTGAATTCACTCCATCATATTCTACTGTAGGAGCATAATGATCTCCCAGTCACAAGAGGGTGAAGGTTGCATCTATCTGAAGGTTCTCACCAAAGGCAGTCACTGAACTCTATGGAATACACTTGTTGACTTATATGAAGAACCCACACATTGGTAGTGACAGCATACCACCTACTAAATAAGGCACTAACTGGTTTTGGAACAGAAAGTGGAGTTAGTAAGTGCTTGGTGAACTGGGAAATCAGAAACTGAGTTTAGAATCATGAGGCAATTTCTTGGTAGAAGAGTAATGCCCTGACTGACAACAAGAAAGTTGAGAAGAGTAGGAGACTTGAGAGAGAATTCTAGAACATTGACGAGGTTGACAACACAAGATCTGTTTAGGTTGGAACAGCCTGAAACAGTATGGCATAGCCATAGCTTGTTACGCATACTGGGACTGAAGACCATACTTCTTAGCCATTGACCTCATTTTCTGGTTGTGCTCCAGTTTCTTGGCTGGAGAAGAACAGAACAACCCATTCATCAAACAGAAAGTCTTCAATGGTAGACTTGGACTTCACACTACACTCTGCCGCATGCTTCCCTGTGGTAATCTGCTGCGCTGCCAATTGATACATTTCAGCATGGAAAAGCAGAGCTGCCACCTTCTCATCTCCTGACACATATTCTATGAGAGAGGCAACATACTCCCAAAGGAACTGTTGGCAGACACCTAAATAGCCCTGGTAATTTGCTATTCTGAGGGACAGAGCCACCACAGAGTACATTTTACAGACCATGACATCTATCTTATGCCATTCCTGATCAGCCAGAAAAGTGTGGGCATTCTTGGAAAATCTAGACTGTGTATAATGTGAATAATGACATCAAGATGTGGAATTGTCCCAGCAAGGAGACCTACTTTGGTATTCAGATGGAATGAGAGGCTAAGGCTAAGGTAAGATAGCCATGTTTAAATATTTGAAGGAATGTCACGTCGAGGAGGGAGTGGGCTTGTTTTCTCCTGCTCTTGAGACCAGGACAAGGAGCAATGGATACAAGCTGCAGGAGGAGAGATTCCACCTGAACATCAGGAAGAATTTCCTGACGGTCAGGGCTGTCCGGCAGTGGAATGTGCTGCCACGGAGTGGTGGAGTCTCCTTCTTTGGAGGTTTTTAAGCAGAGGCTGGATGGCCACTTGTCGGGAGTGCTTTGAGGGTTTTCCTGCATGGCAGGGGGTTGGACTGGATGGCCCTTGTGGTCTCTTCCAACTCTACATTTCTATGATTCTATGAGTCTATGGTTCCCTGTCACATTGGGAACCAATGCTCTTGGAGCCAAACCTGAGGCCTTGCAGTGACTAAGAACTGGGCTTGAGAAGAGGGAAAATTTATTAAGAATCTCCTCTTCTAAGTAGGAACCAACAATTTGGACCTGTTAGACTGCCTATCCAGATCATTACTGATTCACTCCAAGATCAGACTCCAGAGATAATGAGGAGAAAGAGGTGTGATGAGAATGCAAGACAAATGAGTGGAAGGACCTAACTTAACTGAAGTCTGGTAGGGATTCGGAGGCTTGTCTTCCTCCTTTTTTAGATTCCATTGAAGTTGAGCAGGAAAGATGTTTCTCTTTTGCAGTTGTTTCTCTAGGGACTTGCCCAACATAAGCAGATTGTCCCTAAATTTTTGAGTCTTGGAAGATGACTTATGGGCCTCTTTTGGTGCCGGAACTGATGGCCCTGATTTGTCCTCTGAGGAGGTTTTAAAGGAGGGGGGAGTATTAGTCTGCTCAGTGAATGCTTCAGCTGTTGTTCCATTGCCAAAGAAGGGCATGAGGAGGTAGCCACCAAAGCAGTATGAAGCCATTTGTTCTAGGATGCAAGAGCTGCAGTCTGGAGGGCTGCTTCCCACTGAAGAGCTTTGAAGCAGGAAGGTCTAGTACACCTCACTTGCCATGTAAAGGCCTAGCAAATTTGGCATAAGTCAATGCATATTCTTCACCCAGGCAGAGGAGATAGTATGCATGACTGTCATTCCACACCCAAGACACTTCATGCAGAAAGTCTTCATGACCATGAGTCCCCAGGGAGTGAAAAGATGAACTGATAAATTATGAGACACTGAGACTTCCTAATGAACCTACTATGATGATGGACAAAAAGGAAATGAGTTCCAGTAGTAATGCATGGCTTATATATGTATGAACAAAGGAGTGGGGTTAGTGATAAAATACAGGTCTAGAATCTCCCAAAGATTTCTGAGCAGGTACACAATGACCCACATGTGTGAGTCAGAGACCATGCAAAAAAAGATTGCATCCAGAGGGGGACTATCCTTCTTTGGAGGTCTTTAAGCAGAAGTTGAGTAGCCATCTTTTGAGGCAGCTTTAGTTGTGCGTTCCTGTACAAAAGTAGATTACCTTTGTGGTTCCTTCCAGTTCTATGAGTCTATAAAGAAAAACTGAAGGGAAGGGTCAACTGTTTTGTTTTGTTCTTTAATTTCTTCTTACTAGCCACGAGAACTGACTGCTGATTTTGCTGCATTAATCAGAAAAGAAATTACTTCAGAGCCTTGAACATATGATCAGAAGTTGGGAGTTCACCTACCAAAAACTCATTTCAGGCTTTATAGACTCCCCAGTTAGGCTTTGTGCAAGTTAGAGAAACCACAGGTGGGAGTGCAGAGATAGGGACTGTTTTAATTACCACTTAAAGCATTGTTGTCTTCTCAGCACAATGAATGTTAAAGTACTCCTACAAGAGCAGCAACCATGATACAAATCATCCTAAAGAAAGGACACATTTTACTGCAGTGCTCTAGAATGTTCTTCAAGGAGGCTAAGCCAACACTGGGTCACAGAAAATGTTGCAATGTCCATAGGGCAAAAAATGAAACCTGAGAGAGTCCAAGTTACAAATATATAAGGTATAATTACCTTACAATAGGAAGTTTGGTGAATGGAACAGGGGGAAGCTTTAAACCATCTGGAAGCGTGATAAATTCCATTGTGCCAGGACATTTTGATGTATAGTTTTCTAGACTTTGTGTCACATCTTTCTTTTCTGAAATAAAGAATAATTTTTCATTAATGCTTTCTAAGAATTGCAACATGCAATCCCTCATAGCAGCCAAACAGCAATTCAGGATTTTCACAATCACATTTGTATTCTCTGTGTGTGTATGTGTGGGAGAGAGAGAAAGAGAAGGCACTGAGCATTATCAGTAGAGTGGTGAAACTCAAACCCAAAACTGCAGATGGCCCACTCCGGCCACTTCATGACTGGGTTACAAAGTACAACAAATAGTATAAAGCATTGAGTAATTGTATAAGCTATGAGACTAAAAAATAGCCCCCATTTTCATCATCAGCCAAATAGGACCAAAAAGACCACAAAATGGTATGACAAAGTTTAAGTGAAGCTAACTGCAAAAAGAAATTAAACCCATACATAAAAAGTATTAACATATTTTAAAATCTAGAAAATTATCACTGGAACATTCTCAAAATAAGAGATCTGAAAGATGACTAACACTCTTATGTGATCTAACATAGTGCCTGACAAATATATAGAAAGCAATGATGTACATCAGCAAAACACTTGTGTTGTTATCCCCCCTCAGCAATTTGGTATCCTAGTGACATAAGAAAATTTGATTTAAAAAAAAATTAATGAATTAACAGCAACGCACTAAGCATTATGCTCATATCTTGTCTGCAGAATGGGGAGCATCTCAGCGATCTAACTAAATATTAGGGTTGCTAGGGAGGATTACAGACTGAGCAGTTACTTGAGCTGAGGAAGAGAAAGGCCAGTAGTAAGGGGAAAGAAACAGTGAGAGTGGAGAGAAAGAAAAACAGCACTGGTACAGAGGTGAGATAATGTGGGTTTAACTCAGGTAAAGCTTGTGCCACCTGAATGAGAACCAAGACGGAAAGAGAGAAAGAATCACGTGAAATAAAAAAGGAGAAGGGAGAGGAAGAACATCAGTGAGGAGAAGACAAATAGATTTTTAACTTCGTCAAAGTCAGCTATGTATGCTAATTCTTAGCATATCAGGGAAGAACACAAAAGTCCCAGTTTCAGTACTGGTAATACTCAAATATCTGGACAAAGCTGCAAAAAACTCATAGGCTGAAAGTCATAGCAGAAAACAATGAACTGACAGATCAACAGTCTGACTTGGTATAAGGCAGCTTCTTATATCCCATATAACCACAATGTGTTAACAGTTTGGGTAGTTATTGACCAAATTAAGTATTCTTCATCACCATAATGCTAAAATCATTGCAGAGAAAAAAAACGCGTCTTGTCAATATCTTTCTCTGTATCTGACAAAGTACAATGACCAATGGATTTATAGTGTTAGATATTTTTTAAAATGCCATATTAGATACGCTCCTCAAAATATGTTTTCTGTGCTTTCAATATATTCAAAGCATTAGTTGTATAAGCTACATAAAAAAGAGTATGGTTGCTTTTGCATATAGTTTGACAGCAATTTTCAGTATACTGGGCTATGCACCAAGAGAGAAAGGAACAATACACACAGGAGAAAGAGGAGAGTGTGTAATTCCCAAACCCATCATTGACAAAAGAGTAGGAGTTTCAGCTGTTCAGACCCAACAAGTCCAGCCACCATCATAAGCAGGAAAATCTAAAAGATTCAAAGACGTAGCCATGTTAGTATAGATCAGCACACAAAAGGATCTTGTAACACCTTTGAAACTAACTGAGAAAGCAAGAAGTGCCTTGCGTTCCATGACATTTCTTCACAAGCTCCAACACATTTCCTAGTGGTTCCTAAGAAACTATTGCTTAGCTCTCTCAAGCACAGGATTCTGATGACACTCTTCTTGGACATTTAACCACTGTGGACAAGAAATGTTCAGCTGAATTGGGCTTGACCAGGGTTTCCGAATGGTGATAAATGAAAGGCCAGATGGTGGTCAATCTGTCTACCACATACACCTCCATGTCCTTGGTGGCTGTCAGACAGGTTGGCCTCCAGATTAAGAACTAGGGGAAGAGGAGAATATTTCCCTAAACCATCACTTAAATTTAGTGAACATGTATCTTGAAAAATCTAACCACTATCAATAAACTTCAGTCACTTAATTTTTGTTGAGGTAAATCAAAAGTTTGTGCTGTCCAGGTTCAATAAAGTTCCAAGCATGTTGGGGGAAGAAAGAAACTAATTGAGAAAAAAGTAGGTTACATAAGCTTTCATATACTTAAGTCTGCTTCATCAGATGCATGGAGTGAAAAGCCTAGTAAGACACCTTTATAGCTAAGAGTGAGCTGGTTGTACGTGTGTGAACAGCAATAGAAATGCAAAAATTGTGGGTATCTTTATGAGGTGAGAAGTTCACTTTTAACCATGGTTGTTGGGGAAAAAAAGCATGAGGAAAAATGTTGCCTATAACCAAGGTGAGTAGATAACCATATGAATGCTGAAGGGAGCTACTGGAATGTAGTGTGATGCTAGCTGGAAACCAGAAAAGAGATGTAACAAAATGGCCAAGAGAGCCCTCTTGAGGCTGGGATGTTTTACTAGTGTTATGTGTAGTCTGACAGGAAACCACTATCTTTGTTCAACCCTCTGTTGAGAGACTAAGGTTTATGGATATATCCCAATTCTGTTGTTTCTCTTTCCAATCTCTCTTTGAAGTTGTTTTGCTCAAGGACTGCTATTCTGAGGTCCAAGATACAATACCCCCAAAGACTGAAGTGTTCTGCAACTGGTATTCCCATTCCTAATGTCCAACTTATGTCCATTTGCCCACTGGCAAATGTTTGCCTAATGTAGACCGCTACATTATGTATTACATAATTACATTACATAATGTAGGTTGTGCTGAGAGAGGATGGAATATATCAAATTAGAAGATGAGCAAGTGAAATATTGTGGTGATGATTAGGTCTTGTGATGACATTTCCTGAATCGATGGGTGAGCAGAGTGGGCTTCTGGGTTTGTAGCAAAGTCTTTTACCCATCTCCCAGTTCATGTTGTGTGTCCCCCTGTAGGTAAGTAACTGTCTGGGACTGGGAGGCTATTTGTAGGTAAGTAAAGTCCTGCCACCAAGTGCTCTTGAGAGGACAGCATTATTGTCCAGAATGGGTTGTAGTTCACTGATGATACATCTGATTGGTCTCAGCTGGGAACTGTATGTGAACACTAGTGGGGTTGTGCCGTTGCCTGTCTTTGGTCTGTTCTGTAAGAAATTAGTTCTGGGTATAACATTTGTCTTGTTGATTTGTTTTTTAATTCATATAGGGGGTACTGTGACTTGAGGAATGCTTGTAATTCCATGAGTTCAGTGTCCTTGTCTTGTGGAACTGAACAGATGTGATTGTATCAGAGAGTTTGGCTGTAAACTATGGATTTTGTAGTGTATTCAGGCTGGAAGCTGAGGACATGTAAGTATGTGTTGGGGTCAGTGGGTTTGCTGTAAGCGTGATTCTTAGATGTTCACTTTGTAGCTGTACAGGGGTGTCCAGAATGAAGAACTGGTATCTATAGTGAATAGTCATTCTTGAATAACAGGAGTAGCAATGACACAGCAAACTGGTGCAGAAAGGTTCTTTGGTGAGATAAAGCCAGAACTGAATGGCCTTGCTGCAAAGTGTTCGCTGCCCAGCAAACACCATTCCAATTATGAAGCATGGTGATGGCAGCATCATGCTGTAGAATGCTTTCCACAAAGACATGGAAACTTGTCAGGACTGATGCAAGGTAGATGGAGCTAAATACAGGGCAATTCTATAGAAAAATCTGTTTCTGCCCGGGAAGGGAACCGGGACCAGAGCAGGGGTTCACCCTTTTGTATTGCAGTGATCCAAGACATACAGCCGAAGGAACACTGGAGTGAACCTGGATGTCTTAGAATGTCTCAGTCAAAACCCAGACCTCAATTGGATGGGGAATCTGTGGCAAGTTGATGTTGACCAGTGGTCCCCCACCCACACTGACAGAATGGAGCAATTTGGCAAAGGAGTAAAAACTGCAAGATCCAGACACATAAGCAGAAACTTACCCAAAAAGACTCACAGATGTAATCACCACCAAGGGTGCTTTTACCAAGTACTGATGAAGAGAGCTGATTACTTTGTATGAAACCCTCAAGTTCCTTTACTATGCTTCATTAAAACTATTTTGCGCCTTCATAATGCTGGGTAATCAGTGTACAGCATGTGCTGACAATGCCAGTTCTATCAGTTTCAATTCCAGATTGTACCATAACAAAATGAAGAACAAGTTAAAGGAGGGTGAATGCTTCTAAAGGGACTGGTATACTAACTTATTTCTTGAATTATGAACACTTTTCAAGAACTGAGCGTAACTGCTGCTCTTCCCCACCACTGCATCCATTCTTTGGATTTAAGTCTAACTTGCAGGTAACAGCATTTATTGTGCAGTAAGTTTTTCTGGGCTGAACACATTACTTTACAATAGTTCATCTTTTCTCTCTCATTATAATCCTATTTCCTTATGGTTCCTGATTCTTCTACTTCTCTTCGCCCACTTATGTAACACACTGCAATACATCCTCTATAAGCTATACCTGCCCAAGAGATAAGGAGCTGACTTCAGTGTGGGTTCCCTCTGATTCTACTTCCATTTCTGCCATGGAAAGAATGAAGATAACAGAGACTTTCAGCGTAAGCTCAGATTGTCATGCAATTGGCAATTTCAAAAAAGTTGCAAAAATGATAAAAGAATGCGCAAAACAAACTTTGAGCATTATGTCATTACTGATAATACACAGTTCATATACAAGGATGACTGCAATGCTATATTTTAAAGATGCTCCAAGTTCACAGAATGAGCTATTAAAAGTAAAAAAAAAATTTACTCCAATTATATTAGAACTGACACTACATCCAAAATTATATGCCATTTTACTTTTTGCCCTTATAATGAACTAGTTCATGCAAGAAAAAGCTGAAGAGTTATACAAAGATAAGTTAGATGCACTTTCAATTAACCAACATACTTTCCAGCACATTAAACTGGTTCATTAGACAAATCTCAGATAAGTAATCTTTACTTCCAGTCACAAGTAAATCACAAGTTATCACTTCATATCAGATTCCCTGCACAGTCTAGTTATAGCCTCATTTATTTCAGCCTTTAAATTAATAACTCAACATTTACAAAAGAAATGGCTTTCCACAACTATGCAATATAATTTGTGTAATTCACTGTTAAACCCAAATGGCATTATTATAACTGTTGTTGACCACTGCACTGAAAAACCAAGCCTCAGTCTCTCTGGAAAATGTTTCCACTGGCAGAACTTTTCCTGTAATATTATTTGAGAAATGACCCACTTCATAAAACTAACCTTCCCTTCCCTCTCAAATACCAATTATCAAGAAGATGATGAGGACACGTAACACCATAAACTGAATGTACCAAAATTACCACACAGAGTGTACCTCAAAAGAGCTACAAAGCCTGAGGTAAACATATTCGTATAAAAATAGTGCCATTTTTTAATATACTACCACAACAATTCAGACAACAGTCTCAATCCATGGCTCTGACCGAGTGAGCAGATCTTGGCCTGATCATTATTTGGATGGTAAAATAATTCAGGAATCTAAGCTGTGCTTAACTAAAGTTACAAATGGCAGTGAGGCAATTAATGAAATTATTTTGCCCATTCCTGAGCCCCACTGTCTATGTTAGCTAAATCATGGGCTCTACTGGGGCCTTCTAGAAAAGGCAGGAAAGAAGGTCAAACCCTTTCTGTGCACATCTGTTAGAGCATTATATAATCCCTGAGGGAGAATCAGGATGTCAACAGCAGGAGCAATGCAGAGTGATTTCTCTCTAGCCTAAGGAATTGAAGGTGAGAACACTGGGCTCCATCTCCTCTCTGCATAGCAGGGGGCTTCCTGCATGGAACAGGTTGGACTTGATAGCCCTTGTGGTCTCCCTCAGCTCTATGATTCTATGATTATGTGAAAGCTGGGATTAGAAGACTCAAATGGACAGCCTGGTGCTCCAAACCTGCAAGTGAGGAGATAAACACAAGGAACAAGAATTTAGAGCAAGAAACAGGCTCTTTGAAAAGAGGTCTATGGAAGGGGAGGTAGAACTTAGAAGTCTTTCTAAGTTCTCTTCTTGACTTTCATAGGATCTCAGCTCAGGGTTAAATCAATGGAGAAAAACAGCTAAATGGACACTTTGTCACTGGCTCTGGGCTTCCATCCTGGCCCATTACCACCTCTTAACCTGAAAATCCTAAGGTGGGGAAATGAGTCACAAGCTTAGATGCAGAGTGTAAGGCCTCCAGTTTGTCAAGCTTGGGTGACAAACCTGTTCCGTAGAGGTTACTGTTTAGTAGGGTTCCCCACCTGCACTGAGATCTCCTCAGCACTGGCAAAGGGTCTTTTCAACACTGGGCCTAAATATATGATTGAATCCTGACTTCATATGAAAGACAGATAAAAGCAACACAGAGATAAGAGAATGACATGCAGTAAACAGTTGGATGGTAGCCTTCTACAAATCGTAGAGGAAGAATCATTCTGTTGGAAAGTACTTAAAAGGTCATCTAGTCCAATCCCCTGCTGATACAGGACCTCCACTATTGCGGCACTGCTACTAATACAATATTCTTGATAGCTGGCCAGCCAATCTTTGCTTAGAAACCCAGGAAACTGTCTTAAATGGATCAGATATTTGGTCCATCTAGCTCAGTATTGTTGATATTGATGAGTAGGAGCATATCAGATTGTTCAGACGGATTTTTTGTGCCCCTCCTAGAGATGGCTGAGATTAAACCTGGAACATGCTACATACAAAGCATTTATTCTATTGATGGTCCAAACACTCTTATGAAGGAAAATTTACTACCTTCAAGCAGCTGATTTCTAAGACTTTCTTTTCAATGTTTAGACAAAATCCCTTTTCTTGTGATTTGAACCCAATGATTCATTTTCTGTCCTCTAGAGAAAGAGAAAATACATCTGATATGTGAAAGTACTTCAAATATTTTGAGATGGCTATCACACCTCCCTTTTAACCTTCTCAGAGCAAAAATTCGCTACTCCCTAATCCTTTTCACATAGGGTTTGGTCCCCAGATTCGACACCTTTCTGCCCTCTAGAAACATTCAGAAGTGGCTGGTATGTTGGCAGCTAGCAGTAGATAGGAAGGTTGGGAAGACTAGGTACTGCAGGAAGCAACAAGGGAAAACAGAGACGATGAGCTGGACCTGAATTTCCCACACTAAACTAATGCAGTAAACCCAATCTCTCTAGTGTAACATCAGCCAAACCCAACACCTTGAACTACAAAAAAAATAAAATAAAAAAAATTCTGTTGTTGAACTGAGAAAAACTTTACTTGCTCAATTTGGTCTAACTGAAGGGTTGTGCCAAAAGAAATCCACCAACACAATGGGACTTTGTTTACCTCCCCTCCCTCTGAAGTCCTCACGTCACTCAAAAACCTGATCCAGAGGATACTCAGTCTGTTGAATAGCAGAAGGGAAACCATCCCTGTTCTGCTGACAACATGAGGACAGTCTTGAATGCTTCCCTTTAAAAGAACTAAGGAAATTTACAGAACAGTAACCATTTACAATATCATCAATATGACAACTAATAGCTCAATACTGTACCACTCAATCACAAATACATTAAACAAAGCAGTGTTATTTGTACTGGAGTGCCGACAGTACCTTCAGTTAAGTCTGTAAGAGAGCATTCAGTCTCTTCTACTTTGAGTTTAATTTCATGCACTAACCCTTCAAAGCAGAATCTTCATCTGCTTCTGAACTGTGATTGTCCAGAATGTTGCTATGCATTATACGCTTTTATTCTTCATTACCTCATTCTTTACCAATATCTACTTCCCTGTCAAGAATGCACCCACCAAGAAAAATGTTTCAAGCATTTTGACAGAACAAATTAGAAAAGCTAAGAAATTCCCATGTCAAATGAGGTCTTATTTAAAGTAATATAAATGTATGAGAGGATAAATGAATGAATAAATGAATGAAGCCAATACCACTGCAGTACATCATGGCACTGCTATAATACAAGTATTAACGAAACACACTTTATGTTGTAACAACACACTAATATCAACAGCCATCTGTTCTTTTCCATAAAAAGTATGGCTTGTACTGTCTACGGTTTGCAAACGTATAAGAAGCTACTGGTCCGGAAAGGTGTCTCTGCTATCATTAATCTCAACATGGAGTTTCACATATCCACTGCTGTGATGTTGGTACAGCCACTTCTGGAAGCAGAATACCCATAATCAACTTAGATGCCACATCAAATCTTTCTGAGGTCAAATCAGGATTTGCACATGCCTTCAAAGGAAGTTTTCTTGGTTAAGTTTGCTAAATCATTAACCATTTATGACACTGTACAGGTCATATCAAACCACAATTAAGTTTACTTATTACTTAATCTGAATTGATCATGAGATTGTGACTATGGCTAAATGCCTACTGTTAACTCTGATGCTTCTTATCTTACTTCATTAACTAAACAGCTTCCTATGATATATATTCATAAATAAAGCTTCTAGCAAAACTCTTTGTTTTTTAAAAATACAGTCTAAAAGCAACACTTGCCAGTGCAGTACAATTTTCTTCCTGACTTCTCCAACAGATTCTTCCATGCTTCTGGAAGACTATCGCTGGAGGGTTGCATGGAGAGAAGGAGAATTACTCTACTCTTAGGTCAACAATAAGATAGGCTCATGTGTTCTTCTGAGGCTGAGAGAATGTGTCTTGCCTAAGCTCACCCCGTGGGTTTCTGCGGCCCTGGTTTCAACGAGTCCTAGCCCAACACTCAAACCACGATGCCACACTGGCTCTCAACCTGTCTTTGGAATACTCTTTTTAGATGTATAAGGCTGACACTGATTCTTACTACTGGATAAAAATCTTATGAGCCAAATAAACTTAGGTTATTGTTCTAGTGACTATTGCTTTTGGAGATGCTAATGTTTTAAGTATTTGTTAGTGTTTAGCTTTCAATTTTAGCACTTTGTTTTTAATCTTTGTTTTGGTTTATTGATTGTTTTGATATGGTAATGTTTATTGTTTTGTAAATTCAGGCCATATATGAGGCTCATAAGATCATACTTAAGATCATACTAGGATTCGTGGAAACCAGGGCCACAGAAACCCACAGGGTGACCTTTGGCAAGACACATTCTCTCAGCAGCAGAAAAACACAGTGGCAAACCCCTTCAGAACAAATCTTGCCAAGAAAACTCCATGATAGGGTCTCCTTAGGGCAGTGGTTCTCAACCTGTGGGTCCCCAGATGTTCATGGACTTCAGCTCTCAGAAGCCCCAGCCACTATGGTCAATGCTCAGGGCTTCTGGGAGCTGAAGTCCATGAACATCTGGGGACCCACAGGTTGAGAACCACTGCCTTAGGGTCACTGTAAGCTGGAGACAACTTGAAGGGACATCACCGCCACCACCATCATCACCACCACAACAAGTGCCACCACTGTAATGAATTACATAAATATTTTACATATTTCTATCTCAGCCCATGATCTCAGAGTAGCATTAGATAACACCTGTTTAACTAATTTAAATTACATAAAAATTAAAATAATTTACAGGCTAAAAGGATACTGAACAATTCAACCAGTTAAATCAAGACATCAGTCATAACATTTTAAAACATTGTAGCACCCTAATGAATGTCCAAATCTGGATAAAACCAAATCAAATAAACTCCAAAGGCCATGTTCTTACTTGGCACTGAAATTACAAACAGTGGTGGAGTCATTCAGGACCCTAAGGCAAGAGCATTCCACCATAAGGTACTATATAACAAAAAGTGCTCTCCCATGTCCTTCTATAGCATCTTGCCCTGATTGATGGGGAACAAAGAACAGCCCTTCCTGCAAACCTGTCTTCAAGGAAGTATTTTTAGAGAGAAGTGCTCCTTCAAATATCAAGGTCTCAAACCATTTAGGACCTTGAATGTCATCACCAGCATCCTGAATTCAGACTGAAATCATACTGACAGTCAATGACACTCTATATATTTGGTCATCAAACTGGCTGCTGAATTTTGCACTAGCAAAATACCTTAAACGCAACAGATCCTATCTGATCTAGGAAGCTAAGCAGGGTCAGCCCTCATTAGTACTTGTATGGGAAACTGCCAGCAAATATCAGATGCTGTAGGCTATATTCAGGAACTGGCAAAATCATCTCTGTGTATTCCGTGCCTAAGAAAATCCTATGAAATTCATTGGGTTGCCATAAGTCAACAGGTGATTTGAAGGCACATTCACATATACCATTTCTGATGCCAGCTCAGACATGCAGTAGATGTTATTATGTGCAGGAGGATCTTCCAAGAAATCTACAGAATTAGATAGTCTTTGTGATAGTTCAACACCATATCAGGCTTTGTAGGTCAACAAAAGAATTATGAATTCCCCCCAGAAATACACAATAAGTAAAAATGGCTGTTTTAACATAGGCAAGAAACTTCCCATTTTGAAATTAAGAGAATTTTCAAAAGCAGTCTGCAATATGGCCCAGAGAACAAAGTAGGTGCAACAGTTACTTATTCAAGCAACAAAAATAAAGAATTCCATTATATACATCCAAAGTTGTTATTTGGACCCCATCTTGTAATAATATCTATCTATCTATCTATGCTATAGAAAAAATGTTTTTTGTTAAAAACAATACCTTGATCAGAAAGAAAATCCAGCATTGTTTGTAAGAGAAAGGATAAGTGTCGAACAGAAAGTGCTGGGTTTCCCATTCTTCTAGAGGCATACACTAATTCATGAAGCAGACGCATCTGCACAGCAGCCCAACCACGATGGGTTCCTTTAAAAGAAAAAAGTCAAGAAGAGTTGTCATATTAACAAAATCCCCAAACTGAACAGAAATCACAAATCTTCAGAAATGAAGAACTGCCAGGGAAGTAGTAAAATGGTGGTGCAGTACACAAGAAGTTGTACATCTGCTAAACCCAATTCCACAGAAAACTATTCTGTGCTGGAACGCCTCACTGCTGCCCTGGAGGCAGTTCATCAAGGATAACATTCACAGTACCTTTCAAAACATTTACCTTAATGGATCTACCAAAATCTTCAACGTCAAAATTTCCTACCTGTACAGTAACATCATACCCTCCAACTGTTCTGACTTGGTGGGGATCATCCTAATTTATCCTCTGTTGTCTTGCTTTTTCAGCTGCTTTTAAAATGTCCTAGTTCTCTCTCCTCCTCCTACATTCTCCCAGTGCCCTCTAATCCAATTCCTGTAAACTGAGTCAAAAGTGCAAAAGCATTGCTGGCTCTTTTAGTTCAGAGTGTGTGGAAGATGAGATTTGCAAACAACTTCATTATATGGATCAAAGCAATTTATAACATAAAGAAGGCAAAGTTCTTCGTCAACAGCGAGTTCAGTAAGCCATGTTATATTCAAAAAGGCAGTAGACAAAGACGTCCGCTTTCATCCCTACTGTTCATTTTAGCTGAAAGTTAATGTTCAATTAAAACCTGAACTGTATTTGCTGGGATTAGTAGACTATCAACTGGAGAAGACGCATGGCAAGATAATATAATACATGACCACTGCAGTATGACTACTGTATGTACAGAACACAGAGATTCCAACAAAAGAGAACTGGCTGATAAAATTGTTGGTCTTAGCTGAAATGGATAAATTGATGAGAGGGCAAACACTTGCAACTTTTACAAAAGGTTGGGAACTTTTAATAGGCTTTTTGCAAGAAAAAGAATATACTATGTTAACTGAAGGATTTCAACAATTAGTATTTCTGGATAAGTAGCAGTTGAAGCTTTTAAATGGTATTTGTAATTAGAGAAGTTTCTCCTTCATAGATTTCTCTATAACATGCCTTAGGAAAGTCTGACACCTCTTTTTAAAGAATTTTGTTGTCTTTAGTTAGTCTTCAGTAGGTAGCCTGGAGTATTTACAGCCAGTGTGGTGTAGTGGTTTGAGCACTGGATTATGACCCTGGAGTCTGATCCCGGTTCATGGAATTCCCATGGAAATCCACTGGGTGACCTGCGGTGCCTCACACACGCTTAGCGCCAGAAAACCCTGCGATAGGTTCACCTCAGGGTCACCATACATCAGAAACAACTTGAAGACACACCACCACCACAACAATAATGTAGTATCTAATGTTCTTTTTGTCTATGTTCTTTTTTCTTTAGTTTTTTTTTACTGCACTTATTGTTGTAATTTGCTGCTGTCTTTGTCTCTTTTTGGTCTTATTTTGTATGTATGTCAAAACTTTTAATAAAACTAGCGTACTAAAAAGAAGTGCAGAAGTATTTTGAATTCAGTAGAGACAGCAGTGAGATGAGGAGGGTGGAGTCTTGCCCTTCCCAACAGACCAAGCCAAAAGCAAAGCGCAGCAGCCTCTCCTTGCTTGTGTGTTCTTCCTCATTAATAGCATTTACCACCTTGCCCATGACCATTTCCGCACTACTCTGTCATAGAGCTGTTATTCCACTTTCAACATCCTGTGGAATTCTGGGGTTTGCAGTTTACAGAGGACAAAGAGCTCTCTGGCTGAGAATTCTAAAGGCCTTTCCCTAAAGTGCAAACCCCAGGATTCCACAGGATGTTGCAAGTGGAATAATAGCACTATAACAGTGTAGTGCAGAAATGGTCCATGTTGTAATTTTGTTCAGGCATACACGTCTCTGTTTACATCTGTGAAATATTGGAAGGTATATAATACTGTTTCTGAATTTAAGGGACTTCAGTTGAACTATATCAAAAGCCTGCATAAACCTCTGAATCCCTTTCCGCACTACAGTACTGCAGAATACTCTTTTATACAGTAAACAACTTTTTGCCATCTGGAAAAATCAGTTCAATATTTTCCATTCATCAGCTAAATTACACTGCATCACAGAACACAAATCATAATAATCAGTCAGACGTTTTATTAATGTTCTTGAAATCCAAGGCACATTTTCTCTCAAACCTTTTTCTAGTCATTACTACATCATTATCACTTAATTTAGCCATTCAAGCTAAACAGCAATCACTTTATTATTATTCTCTGAAAACAGGACTTAGAAATTCATTCACATTAGTCAAATCCCCAAAACATAGTGCTGGATCAAAACTTTGCCTCCCACAAGAATAAGTGTTCCTTCCAACCACAGCAGGCTTTTCATCCACCAGAAGGATCCAGCTGGTAGAAGAAGGGAGGAGACTTTTACGAATTCTCTCCTCTCTGTGAAGCCCTACTCTCACACTATTCTAGAGAGCTCCCCAACTCTCCAAAGCAGGGGTCCAGAGCTCCAGAGCTTGCAGAGTGAAAGGTGAAAGGGGAATGGGGAATAAGCAAAAAACTCCTCCCTACATTTCCAACAGCAGACGCAATCCTAGATCTAGCACATTTGAAGGAAATAAGACTTATTAAAGTCTCAGTACCATAAAGAAAAGTTTGAACAAACTATTCCACACTAAAAGATAATATTCTTCAAATATGTTTATATAATTTGATTTTTTTAAAAGATCTACCAAGATTTATTCAAGAAAATGAGCCAATACTATTGAATGCAAGTGCCTTTTAACCTTGCTTCTTGAGATGTTAATTCATAGATTTATTTTATCATATAAATTTGTAACACTCAGAAACTGTAAGGTGGGTCACAGCCTTTTATCAATATGTAACAGCACTTTTTAAGAGCACCTTCCACATCACCAGGTTTCATATCATGTATGATTCCTTCTCAGAAGTACCTGTAAATGTTGCTTTTATAAAGCATTTTTTAAAATGACCTTTTAAAAGTAACTTCTTGATATATGCTGTAACATTTGTTTGTTGACTGCAGTGCCTGTTTTGTTATTTTTTTTTAAATTACCACCACCACCACCACGATCATCATCTTCCTCCTACTCAAGTCCTCATAACTTCTATACATCATAACTTCTATATAACTTCTATACATCTAACTTCATAAAATGTTAAACAATGGGAATTTTAAGATGGTAGCGATACTTTAAGATCACTGGTGTCATGACTTGAGTGTTGTTGGACTAAGACTCTAGGAGATCAGGGCTGAAATCCTCACTTAGACATGGAAGACCAGATGTTGGGCAAGCCACACTCTCCTATTGTTGGAGGAGAACCACAGCAAATCACCTCTGAATAAATAGTCCAAAGAAAACCCTGTGATACGATCACCACAAACCAAAGTAAACTTGAAGGAACATAACAATAACTGACACTTATCTACACCCTGACCCAGTTCATCTGTACCTTTGCTGAAATCTTTGGGATCCAAAGATAGACTATAACCAGGAAGGGTCTCCAGAAGGAGTTTATAGCAGGCTCTCCATCCAGGCTCTGTTATGCTAGGTGCCACACACTGCATTGCTGCCACACGCTTGAAAAAAGCAGATTTGCGATGAAATCCAATGCGCTCATAAAGCTCAGAAAGAATACTGTAACGTTGAATTTTTTCTTCTTCAGAAAGCTGAAAAGTTTAAACAAATCAAGTGAAGAATTTCAGAAAATTTTCAAGCAACACTTGTTGGCATATCAAACATGAATGTATCTAGAGGTTTCCTCTGCCTTAAAAACAGGAAATAAAAATATGGAACAGTACGAAGCCTTGAACCTTCAGTTATAGTGCTATTATTCCACTTGCAACATCCTATGGAATCCTGGGTTTGCAGTTTTGGGAAGGGATGGCCATCTTCCCAGAAGATGTTGCAAGCAGAATAATAGTGCTGTAACAGTATAGTGCAGAAATGGCCTATGTATATTATAAGCACAGCTTTGAAAGTCCAGATAATGATTTCTAGGTCTCAATAAATGGCTGAAAAAGGCACACTTGTCCATCCAACAGATAAACCATGTTTCTAAATATCTGACAAGAAAACCTGGGGAACAATATAAGAACTTTAACATAGCATAGGAAAATTATCTGTATACTACATTTTGAATCACAGTTGCATTTCTGCACTCTTTAAAGTGCATTTAGTGTTGTGATTTAGGGACAGAAATCAAAGAACTATTAAATTAGTTCCACAACCCTATGATGTATTAGAATCAGCCTTTTTGAACTGTACCTCCCACGCCACACGGCAACTTGCTTATGAAATGCAGGAATTTCAAAAACACTGAATGAATGGCATGGGGCTCACATGTTCTAAAACACAAAGGCAAAAATCTGACTAGGCTACCACATGATGAAACAGATTTATTAATCATCTGATATTCTTCAACATTAAAATTTCATTTCTCAAATTAACATAATATCCTGCATTTAAAAAGCTTTCAAGGTGAGTCTAACCCAGTTCTATGAAGGCAGGATGGTACTACTTGGAAAACTTTTGTCAAGTACTGTCTCTATAGTGACAATTTTTTTAAAAAAAAAATCTAAATCTACATAGAAGCAAATAAATATGTTTTAACTAGGAAAAAAGGCAGCCAGATCATGTCTGTGACACAGTGTAAAGCTATTCCTATCAGAGGTTCCCAGGAGATTCAGGGATGGAAGCCTAATGGCATTCTGCTTCTCTACATGTCTAAGAGTTCAAACACGATATCAGTCGTTCAGCATATCACTCTGTCTGTGAATACCACTTGAGTGACGAGCAATGCAAAGCTTTCTAGGCATCAAATAATACAGCAACCCAAGATATAAATTCTGGTTCAGTAGCACCAAATCCCATCAGGGCTCATTATTTCTGTTGTTTGACTAGAATATTTAACAAAAGAAATAAGCCCCCAAGAGGAAACAAGCCCACAAGAGAAAGAAACTTTGTTTGGATAACTCAGCCTTCTTGCAGTATTTTACATCAGCAGTATACAGACCACAGCAAAAACCAAGTTTTACAGTGCAACACTGCTGACCCCTAGTGAGCAATATACAACACAGGCATAAAGCCTGCTACAACTGGTGATAAAGAGAGTGTTTATTTAAAGAATAAAGACTAAAGACCTTTCCAATGGATTTTCAGCTGAACTGGTGACACTGTTTACAGATTTCTTACACAGGATTACAGATTTGTTAAACAGCTCAGTTCAGAGGATATTTTTTCAAAGCTTCATAAGCCATGGTTTAGAAGCTGAGAAAATGTCAGAGTTGGTCCCTCCTCTACACCTGCACATTTTTATAACTTCATTAATTACTTAAGTATTATGCTAGAGTTTCTCATCACACCCATACAAGGGAACTCAGAACAAGAAACTCTGGCTTAACACAATTCAGAAATGAACTGTGTGAAGCAGAAAACAAGGGGAGAAGGAAGAGGAGAAACATTTGGACTTGATCGCACGGTTTAAAGCCTAGAATGATTGTTTGAAATAATCTTACTGTACCTGAGAAAAGAGGGAGCCAGCATGTTTTAAATAGTTTGAGTGTTGGACTGCAACTCTGGAGACTAGGACTTGAATCCACACTCAGCCACAGAACCCCACTGAGTAACTTTGGGCAAGTCACACTCCCTCAGCCTCAAAGGAAGGCAAAGGCAAACCCTCTCTGAACAAATCTGGCCAAGAAAACCCTGACAGGGTAGGCTCGGGGACGCGGTAAGTCAGAAACAACTTGAAGGCAAAGAACAACAATAACAACAACAACAATGTAAGAGGAGAAATATGAGAGCTCTGAAATTAAATTTCTACATCTAAAATTAGAATTTTGTGATGAAGAGGAAAGATCAGAAAGTGATCATAAGGCCAAAGGTAGAGCTATGTCAAAGGGAAAGTCTGCTCAGCCATGGATTTTATTGCTGGCACTATCTTGTTACCCTAAAATGCAGGTAACTCAGGGGTCCGTGTGTGATGCCAGTACTTCCGTTCAAAGGTGGGGAATTATTAGCTCAAATTAGGAGGCCTGTGAAGGGGGAGGGGTAACATAATGAAATTTTTTACACCAGTGTTTAGAGAGTCTCTGCAGGAAAGAACCAGCCAGAGATTCCAAAATAAGTTAAATGTGTTTTTGTTGGAAGAAATGCAATCACACGCACACAAGAGATTCAAACAGTCACACAATCATACCAGGCTAACTGGAGGTAAGAGAGGAAAATATTGGATAGCAAGTTTCAGGGTACAGAATGGGCAATAATTACCAGTCCTGAACAGCAGCAAAGAACCAGTGATGTGGCTTAGACTCGTGTCTAAGGGCAGTACAGTTTGGGATTCAAAGTGATAGAGAGACATTCAGCATCTGATGCACTGCAAACTAGCTGCTCAAAACTGGGGGGTTTTATACTCTATTTCCCTCCCTGAAGGGGTGTGAGTTAATTGCTTTCTGGCAGAGTAAACAAAATGGGATCCAGAATGGACTGAACTGTTGACAAAACACTGATGGGAGCTTCTCAATGTCTTGGTTGGGTAATGTGACTGGGGAAGGTTTCGGTAGGAAATGTGCACAGCAGGTGTGCTTGCCTGCTGCACATGGGCAGTTTTCTTTGACTATTGTTTTCTGAGGTTGGGCAGTTGAAAAGATTACCTTAGAGTCATTAAGTCAGGCTTTTCCAGCTAATTCACAGTGAATTTATGACCTGGCCATGAGGAGGTCACCTCTGACATACGTTTGCACATTTTCTCAGCAAGTATCCCTTCTCCACATGTCCTTTCAGCCATAGGTAGTTATAACTTAATTTTACACCATGCCAATTAATGTTTGCCAATTAGACCATATCAAAGCATGGAGGTGTACAGCTGCTAACAGTGTGGTTTTGCAAGAAGGCTACATAAGCTTGGTTTAACTGGCATTTTGCAGGTCAGGCTCATGGCTTGCATGTCAGACTCTGCCCAATACTGAGCCACTAAGTCTCTACTTATTGAAAAAATAAAGGAAAATTTTCCCCTATAATTTAGTGCTTTCCTCTACAGGTGTTCAGGATAAGGTTCCAATTGTCCACTGTAGGAAAATAGATATTCCAAAATAACACAGTATCTCAGTTCTCCTCCTCTCCCATCTCTCCCCCAAAATTTGTATCTCGTTCTCTCTCTCTCTCAACCAAATCTACAATTTTCTTATCTCTTAGCTTTAAAGGTAAACAAACCACACTATAAAGTTTCTCGACTCCAAATTTTCCTCTTAAATTATATAAAAAAATAGTCTAAAAATACTCTAAAAAGTAGTCTAGGGAGCCCTGGTAGCACAGCAGTTAAATGCTAGTACTGCAGCCACAAGGTTGTGAGTTCAATCCTGCCAGGCTCAAGGTTGACTCAGCCTTCCATGCTTGGGGGCAATTAGCTAACACATTGTAAACCACTTAGAGAGCACTTAGCTGATAAGCGGTATAGAAATACACATGCTATGCTATTGCTATTGCTAATCTACAGCTCTTATTCTCTATGCAAGGCTAGAATTTATCATACAAGCCTCTTTTCCTTCCAAGCTTCATATTCCTGACCTAGTTCTACACTTACTCCCAAAAATAAAATTAAATAATTTTTCTAAATATCTAGTTTTCCATTTTGTCTTACTCAGGGAGTTCTTCTTAACATTTCATTTCTTTATTTCTGAACCCAGTGATTTTTAAATTCAACAGTTCAGAAATAATCCAATAATCCAAATGAACGCAATAATTCTGCCTCAGCTTTTATTTTTTATATTCTCATGCAAAGTCCTTCTGGATAGTTTCTTCTTCTACTCCACTACTAAGAGACAGGATGGTAGACTAAATATGCCTTTGGTTTGATTCAGCAATGCTCTTCTTACGTTCTTAAAACAATTTTGAAAGCAAAAAGGTACGTTATTTCTTTGTTTAAATAAAAAGGACATTTTTACCTGACGAAGGTTAATATAAACAGCATTCTGGAGAAATTCAGAAGCTTCCATGCTTCTTTTCTGTATTGCCAGCACTCTCACTGCTTTTACACAGGCTTCCAATTCAATCACACCAGCATTCTTGTACTACAAAATAAGAACATAATTAAACAAAATTAAATTATATGACTCTAAAACATAGCATAAAACAAACTTCTGTATGCACAGCTTGCAATGACACAATGAAAAAGACTACTCTACAAGCTTGGTTCATTTTAAAGGGGCTTGGCTAAGAAAGAAAACTTGATTCTTCACATTGGCTACATTTCTGAGTCTGTGGAAGCTTAAATGGTGACTTATCCCTGCCATATCCCTGCCTAAACCCCTTCCTCTGGTATTGCGAGGATGATAGAAAGAGGGGGAGGACCTCACCTCTGCCCCCGGTAGGACATGATATAATTACAATAAGTTCATTGAAAATAATCTTCCAAACAGTTTCAGAACTATAAGACTGTACCTAAATTGCTAAGAATGACAAGCAGCCCTTTTATTCTAAGTCAATGTACTTTGCCTTCAGTCATTAATACAAATGATAGAAGTCTGGAATCTGTGATGACAGGGACAAAATTTTCAAATGAGCACAAGTTTCACCAGTCCACCAGCAGAGTTGTTGAGTATAGGCCTACTCCTGCATTGCTATAACTTGTAAATATTTTAAAAGGCTTCCCAAATAGAACAGAGACATATTTATAGCCTTTAGGTATCACAAAAAGCTATAATGCTTCATTATGTGAATAAGCTCCAGGCATGTATACCCTACTTCCCTTCTTGCGTAGTTGTGAGAAAAACAGAAGGCTTTGTTTGTATTTTTGAGGAACCATGGTTTAGTGCTACATATGAATCCTAAACTGTAATTAGTATTTAGTATTTAATTATTGTAAACTGTAATTGGTATTTATTACTGTTTATAGAAAAAAAAGCCAGCTTCGTAACTCTGTTTGAAGTTAACTTGTTTCCATAAATCCTAGTTAATATTAAACACAGCCTGTCCATGCTTGGACATAACACTGAACTGTGGTTAATTTTAAAAACTGAAACGCCTTGAACGCAGCTTAAAATGCAAATTCCAACATCTGTCCTCTTCTGCATATGGGCACAAGCCCAGAATTCTAACCTAGAATGAGACCTCCAAAGTGAAAGAAAAAGCCCTTTTCTAGCCCAGACGCCTGTGCAAGTATGAGAGGTAATACAGATAGTTATAGGTTCAAATAATCACTTCAAACAATCCCCGCTATCTCATTACATTATTACAACGGTTGCAGACTCTCAGAGAAAACCACTAATACAAATAGGGGGGAAAAGGGAACTCACTTGATAGGCTTTATTTCACATATCAAAGCACCAGAAAAAACAGCAACATTACCTTGCTATAGTAGGAAATGGCCTCTTTGTATTTATCTATAATATCTTCAGGGCTAAGGCAGTTCTTAGCACGCCCTATTTCAGTACTGGTATCTGCATTAATGCCATTTGAAGTGAGGGCCCCTACATTAGAGTGAAGCAAGAAATTTCAAATTAATAGTGACTTCCAGTTAACGTCAGTTAGGTCAGAGCTAAAACAACTGTGTTTCAGGAAGCTCTTTCAAATCTAACCTCTCTACCAACAGAAAGTGTTAACAATGACCAAAAAGATTAAATGTGCATTTAAATGGCACAGATCAGAATGATTCCCCAGACTGATCAATTCAGTCTAAAAAGAGACCCTTTTTAACAACTATACGAAGAGAAGAAGTTGAAAAGAATATAGAGCTAGAAGATAATATCTGACAAAATAAACAAACTGGTGTATACTATATAATGTTTACATATTATTAAAACACCAACACAAACTCAATGGTCTGGAAGCTACTTTCACAGTCAAGGCAAGAGACATGCCTAACATAATCAAATGCCTTTCAGCAAAACTCATGATGTTAAATGAGATTACTTGGTCTCAAACGGGGGGTGGATGGCAAATGCTGTAAATCTGCATTTACCAAACCCACATCAATTAAAGAGAGGACTAAATCCAATTATCAGTCCTAAAAGACATCAGATCAACTGAACTTGTGTAAGTGTCAATATTCAAAGGCTTCACTGATTCAGTGGGCTTATTCTTGTCTGGACTAGTAATTGAGTTTACACCAGAAAATGTTTTTTTAAAAAAGTTAAATATCCCATGTCCATTACTTTGAGAAATGGAGGAAAAATTCAAGTGACTAATAATACTTACATCTACTTTTATCAAGCAATGACATATAGATTGTAGAACAGTTAAATAAAAAAATGGTTTTACTGACACAACACATTTATAAAGACAATTATACCTGGATCAATAAGAACTTCTTGTGCCCCTAAGGGAAAATCAAAGTGAAAACATTAACCTTCTGCATTGCCAAAAGAAACGAGCCTATTAAATATATTTTACAAGGAGATGCAGAATTCTCAGAAAAACAGACTGCTTGCACTAAAACAAAAATGGGAACATTATCAGTTATGTGGTTATTATAACAATTGTTATATCATGCAATTAACACTGTCTTACAGATCACTCAGCACAAACCAGTCACCACAAATGTTTTTAGTAAGCCATGTGGCTTCCTTCAAGCCAGTATCAGTCCTTTGTGGTGTAAAAAGAACACAGTGCATTTAAAGCTTTCTCTGTCTGGCTGCCCATAAGAAATTCGTACGTACTACAGTTTATCAGGCACGTAGTCTTTTTGCACACCTGAGTTACTAGGTATAAGCAGAACTTGCAAGACAATGTTGCAATGTACTTCTGCCCCTCAGATGAGTGCTCCAGTTTGGAGTTCTTAGGGAAGGGGAATTTCTGGAGTCAGAAGGGATAACATCTTTTTTCTCCTTGTCTCTATTAAGCACTTCTCATGCAATGCCACCTAGTACTAAGTATACAGGGACACGTGCTATGTTAGTTCTCCATCAGGACCATCCCAAAACACTTTGCTGCCCAAGGACAAGGTAAAACAGTACTCTTTCATTCCATGTCTTGCAGGAAAAAGGACAACCTATTCTTCCCTCTATACTGATAAGCCTTTCATTGCCTCTGAGTAGAGAACACTATTTTCAGGGATTCAGAACAGGGAGGGGAGCACATATACCTCTGTCCTACAACACAGAGGGATGGCCAAGGATCTCAAAAGAATGGCTGGGTGTCTGCCACTGCAGCTGTCTTCATCTGCCCCCTGAAGCATTTGCCTATCTCCCCTATTGATAGGTCTGGCTTTGCATTTTTTATTAATATTATCCTGACAGCTTGGCTCAAAAATCACTTTTGTTCAAGAAGCAGAAGCAGAAATGCAGGATATGGATAATGCCACCATTAGCTGCAGAGTGGACAAAGTAATTGCATACAGTGCACCCTCTTCTGGTACAACCTCTGCATACCTCCTGGAACAAAATCCCTGACTTTTCAGAGGACACACTGTACGTGCTTTCTTCATGTATCCAATTGTACAGTCTTTTCTTTCTGTGTGGAAACCTATCACAGCTGTTTCAACTCAGTTTTAATATTAATGTGGGATTTGCCTGGTCTCTGAAATAATTCCCTGTGATCCCATGTGATCCATTTGCCTTGTGTACCATAGAGAAAACAAGATCCCTTGTTAAAGCATTCACTGAATTTCAAAGTCCATAATGCCATCTATGACCTGAACACTGCCTGCTTCTATTTTTTGTGCTTAGACTGAGTATCTAAGTTTTTATTTTTGAGTCCAATGATGGTTAAGCACAGAATCTAGAGCAACATACTCTGTGTGGGTATCTTTAAAAAGTGTTCAGAAACTTTAGGGAGTCTAGAATGCTACAGTCATACTACCGACTGGAATCAGTTACAGTGAACATACAACTCCATTAAGCTTGAATTCTTTCAGTGATGAGATTTAATTTATTTAATAGATCCTTTTTCTCCAAAGATAGTTATTTGACCTTCTGCTTGAAACGTAGTTGTGTGAGTGTCTTGGACACCTACATAAAGCACTCAACAACACAAGACTGATATCAAGAACAAAACCTCATGGGAACAGAAAATGATTTCTGTTGTGACTGGTCAATTTCATGTAAAATGCAACTGAAAATGATCATTTATTAACCCCTCCTCTCTATCTAACACTTGTAGCCAATACTGAGTGGCTAAAAAGAAGCACTGCCAAACCATGAACAGACATACACCATTGGTTGTTGGAAGAGGGGAACTTTAAAAGCTGAAATTTGTCAACAAATATTTAACAGCAAATGTATTAGGAAGAAAATTGTTCACAAAAAGCAAACATTCTGCTCACCTGGTCTGTGCCTGTTAGCTGCTTCTGTAGGAACTGAATTGCCTTGTGCTCTGCGAGCACCAACTTTACCTCCTGTCCCTCCAGGATAGTGATAGATAACAGAAGCTGAACATAATCCTTCAAGAGCAGCTAGAGATGAAAACAAAATGTTAATTGGCAATAATATCACAACTTACTCACATAATTACAAATGTATACAAGGCATTTATGCAGCCCCATGTACAGAGAATGAAAAGCACTGCTAAATCAATCTTAATATCAATCATTACTTTCAGGGTGGTGGGGGAGAGGAGAAATAACATCAAGGGAAATTTCTACTTAAAGGGAATTTATAAAAAACATTAAGAGAATGATTCCCTGGCACATTAACAATATCATTCATGGGCCCGGGTGTCATTATGTTCACCCCATGACAGCTCTCCTGCTGACAAAACAAAAGCAGACATTTAAGTGCTAACCCATATTAGTTACTCAGTATTTTACAAATAAAACAGAACACCATGACATCAGCACACCAGAAACAAGTAACAAAATACAGGTAACTAGGAGATAAGCCCAGCAGATACTCTCTGGGACACTTCTCAATCTTGTGTCCTACTCACAGTCCAATCAACAGCACAAGAAAACAAATGAGCCTTAACAAAACAAAGTACATACAGTTGGCCCTCCACATTTGCTAGGATTATGGGCACAAGAGCTCTACAAAAGTGGAAAAACTGCAAATATCAAAGTGTGTGTGTGTGTGTGTGTGTGTGGGAAGAGGGCCAAGGCATGGTGAGGAGAGTGGGCATCTAGGGTCCAAACTAGGCCAGGAAAAGGAGAGGGAAAGGGGGCAGGTCGGCATGGCAGCCTTATACTTCTCTCTTGCCCACCTCCTCGAGTATGTGGGAGGTGTCGTGAGAGGGCTGGTGCTGAGAAAATGGGCTATGAGCCATCCTCAGCTAGCAAAGCAGAGGCTGGAGGAGGACAAAGAGGACCAGAATTTGGTTTTTAAAGGGCTGCACATCGTGATCAGAACCACCAGAATGAAAAAGAAGAACTGGAGGTGAGGGGGAGCAAGAGTTGGAGAAACTCTCAAACAATAAAATCCATGAAAGTAAAGCCTGCAAATGTGGAGGGCCAAGTGTATTAGTTCAGGTATCTGTATTATTAATATGACTTAAAATGTGAATGCGTTTCTTAAACTTGTAACAACTAAACAATGCCAAGGCACCAGGGATGATATTACAGTTACATTTTATATATTCAATTATTCATACCTCCCAGCCACAGAAAGTCATTTACAGAACGAAGGAGTTCCACAGCCATGTGGTAATGCACAAGGGAGTCTTGCAACATCCCAGCTTGTAGACACAGGTCACCAACATGCTTTCGCATACGACCCTGGCAACGCTTCTTATAATGTCTAGAATATAAAATACAAACCATAACATTAGTTTCATTTGATCCAGATGACAATGAATGTGTTTACTAACTGTTCTTTTTCAATTTACCCATCACTGACTGGAATGTAGTCATTATTCCTTACCAATGACCAGTACCAGCTGCCAATACACTCACCGTAATGAGTGAAATAAAAGAAAAGACAGCTATTTTCAGAAAATCTAAAATCACACATTTGGAGGCAGACTCACATCCTATATATGTGAATACTGTAAAAAGATCTGTTGGTACAGTATAACAGATCTTATGTGTTGATCAACTTCATCCAAAGGCCCCTCTTTATCCTCTGACGCTCTCCCCTCTGTGTGTTATATTCTCTCTTTTTTTTTAAAGAGGCTAGCTGATCCATCATCACAGTGAGGCTTAGCAAGCAGTGAGACTGTGTTGGGCTAAGTAGTTGTCTGGTTAAGAGAATTTGGTGAGGCCTTATAGAAGAAATTCCCAAATCAATGACTAAGTTTTATAAGAGTAAAGCTACACATCTTCTGCATATTCTATGGGCAATATTTTAATACGATTTCAGAATCAGTTGACAGATGCAGATGACACTTGTTCCGTACGAAATACTTGTTTTAAATGTAGCTAAAACTTCCTCTTGTTAATTGTCGCCAAGAGGGCATTGACTGAAGTCAACCCTATGAATGAAACAGAAGCTACCATGACAGCCTGTCATCAACAACTCTGCTCAGGTCCTGCAAAGTCAGTGCTAGGGCTTCCTTGACTGAGTCCATCCAGCTGTAATGTGTTCTTCCTCTTTTCCTATTGCCATTTTTCAAATTATTTTTTTAAATAAGGCAATTATTTTCAAGGAACAATGGGTACAGAACAAAACATACAACATTTGTTTTAGAGAGAATACAACAGAAGTGTACAATATACGTTTAATTTTGGTGATAACTAAAAGGCAACAATCCCTCATTGTGGCATTTTAGTTTAGACAATAGAGTTTGAAAAATATACAAGAAGTCTTAATGTGAGGAGAACATCTTCCAAATGTAGAACTTCAAGAAAGTACTGCAGTACTACAGGATACTGAATCTTGGACAGACAATCCTGAATTAATTCCTGGACTTTCAGTTTAACTCTCAACTTACTAGACAGGAATTTTAGTAACCAAAAACAGAATCCACTACGTGGGTTTCAGTATGTTCAAAAACATTTTATATAATATTATGCATCCCAAATTATGCACTAATATGCATTTTGGCCAATCTATATCATTATACATTTCAATGTTGTCCAGCTATGGCTCACATCTCATGAAACCCACCAGGGTACAACATATGTCTCCTTGGTTTTTATAGGCCTTAACCGCAAACTACAAAACTGCAGAAGAGAAGCCACTTTTACTTTTATGTAATACATAACCATATTTCTTTGACTTAACTAGCAGAGGCAGTAGACACGGATGCTGATTTGAGCTTGTAGTATGCTAAGATTTTTGCAGTATAAGGCAAAGTTGCACTCTTGTAGGGAGGAGTTTAGAACAGTAGTACAACGTTTCCATGCAGATAGCCTCAGATTCAAGTCTTCAGGATTTCATTAAAAGAAGATTCAATAGCAAGGCTGTGAAAGAACTGTTTAAGTCTTTGGAAATCCACTGATGCATCAACAGATCAGGATTTGGGCAAAGTGCATCCTTCATACTGCATTTGGCTATCCAAGGCCATTTTGTGCCACCACCACCACCCCCCAGTTGAACAAAAAATTGGGTGTAGAACTCAACAGAAAGCCTATAACAGCCTACGACAGGTGGTGGTGGAGGCTCTTGAAGAAATCATACCTCTCTGCCACCACTGTATATATATAGTGTCATCCAGAGGAGCTGTTTCAAGTGGGTAGGAGCCTTTTACATTCTGCCCCACAAGAAGAGAAAGCAGAAATCTCAACAACCCACTGTGAAGAATTTGCAAGACACTGTGCAAACAAAATCATGTGGATCTTCTCTGCTTTAAAAACTGAAGTTGACACAAGTCCAGTGCAGGCAGCCTTGGCTCCTGTTGTCCTGAATGTTCAAATTTGTGCAGCTTGAGAATGCAGACAGGATCCTTCAAAAGGTGAGAGCCATCACATGCATTCTGGACCCTTGCCCTTCTGAAACTGGCATTGTCCCCACCTCTATCTTTTTAAACTGAGGGATTGAGGGTGAAGAAGAAGTGAGAGTGTAGAAGCCACATGCAATCCACACTCCAGTCCATTAAAGTAAAATAAGAATTTATCTAAATCTAGCATCAGTCATGGTTTCAAGTCCATTCATAGAATCATAGTATCATAGAAATGTAGAGTTGGAAGAGACCCCAGGGGCCATCCAGTCCAACCCCCTGCCATGCAGGAACACCCTCAAAGCACTCCCGACAGATGGTCATCTAGCCTCTGCTTAAAAACCTCCAAGGAAGGAGACCCCACTACACTCCGAGGCAGCAGATTCCACTGCCGGACAGCCCTGACTGTGAGGAAGTTCTTCCTGAGGTTCAGGTGGAATCTCCTTTCTTGCAGCTTGAATCCATTGCTCCTTGTCCTGGTCTCTGAAGCAGCAGAAAACAAACCCTCTCCTTCCTCTACATGGCATCCCTTCAAATATTTAAACATGGCTATCATGTCCCTTCTCAACCTTCTCTTCTGCAGACTAAACATACCCAGCTCTCTAAATCTATCCATTGTTCCATAAAAATTATGTGAGCCAAATATATTCAAATAAACTTTAAAAGAAAGAGAGACTGTCTTGTAGCAATTTTAAACACTGAAAAATTTATTATGAAATTAGCTTTGATGAACCAGAGCACTGCTACTCAAAATAATGGTTCACGGATCAGTGCTGGCACATGAGTCATTGGCTATCAGTCTGCAGCAAATTTCCAGAAAACAAATAAATGGTTGTAATCAATGAAGACCAATATGCTATTGATCCCCAGTATATTAGGGAAAAAATGCCAGTCTGTCCTATGCTGAGAGGCAGCAAATGCCCAGAGAGGCCAACTATAATAGGGAGAGAACTCATTGAAATGAGTTCCAATCATATATAGATAATCTAGGCAGTTCTCTAAGATGAAGGGAGGCACAGGAGTAGGGTATCAGCCATTCCAAACTCCATCATAAGAAGCCATCATGACAACAAAGTCAAAACAGAAGGCCAACAAGACATACAACTTAAGCCTCTGCAGAGATGAAGAATCCAAGTAAATCCTTAAGCACTGAATGCCAGGTAGAATGAACTATAGCGCACAAAAAAAGAATTTACAGCACCTTTTCAGAAATGTACAGCCGCTTGACCTTGAAATGTTAATTGCCAAACATTTCTCATTAAGCTTTTGCAAGAGGTGTTGACTCTCATGCTGCTGCTTTTCCTGTCTACAAAGTACAAATGATAAAGGTGCCTCCTCGGGTGCCCGTCAATTTGGCTGAAAAAGGAGACCATATCATAGTAGGTCCTCATCAGCTATATCTGACACTAGCTGCCCAGATTCTGGGTGGGAGTTGTCCTCTACAGAGGTCCTTCTACATCTAAATTGTGTGCTCCAGATTCCACAAGATGAGTTATGGCAGTCCCCTACACCAGATAGCCTGAGCAACCCTGGACCAGAATGCATTTCAAAAAGCATGCACTGAGCTAAAAATGTTACCCAAAATTTTTTTGGTGAGTGACTGAACAGTAGTTTCTGCTACCAAATCTTTATATGCAAAAAATGTCAACACAAAACATATCAAAAATATTTCCAGAATAAAAGCCATTTTCCATACACTGTTAAATAACAGAGGAATCTGGATTTCATAAACGCATGGCAGAATACAAATCTAGCCAATAACTACTATACAGTAAATTCTGGCTGCAAGCCAATAAAGACTACAGTGAAGTAAAAGAGGTTAAAGAAGATATGATTCTGATGACAACATAAAAAAGCAGAGAATGTCTCTTTCAGAACACCCCTATCTTGTGCTAGAATATAATATCAACTTCATTGTTTGGAAGGAAGGGCCTGTTACATAGCCACCCACCAGTCTTCTGTAGTAATATCTCCCTTCCATAAATGGGTATAGAATAGATAGTTTGACTAGACAGAGAGCAAAACAACAACAACAACTCCTCTCAGCTTCACTGGCTATAAGGAACAATCACCCACTCAACACCCTGCAAAATTCTGTTATTCCTTCCCTGAGAAAGCTTCTGCCCTTGCCAATAATCTGGCTTGTTCAAGTAACTTCACTAGAAATTATAATTCTACAATATGTTTGGTATAACCATAGAATTTTGCATCATCAAGCAATTCAGGAGACAATTTAAAAGTAAAAAATAACAGTATGCCAAAATGCAGGCACCTGTGTAATCAAATGAGGTATGTGATTAGCTAGGATTTTTAGAAGAATTACAACTTTTTTCTAATTAATTATTATTCAATACATTTCTACACCACTGTTCTATCAGGGCACAGAATGCTGTTTACGATGGACAACAGAGGCATCTCAGCACAACAGTTCTCTAGAGCGAAGGCCTCTAAAGGGAGAAAAGAACAGGCAGGCACAGCTCCACCAAACCTAAGCCCAACAATTGATAAAAAGTGCTTCCTCCATTCCAAATTCCACTACCCTGGCCTCTGAGGGTGAGAGCAGTCAGCATCTGCTGGACTTTTAATCACCCTGACCCTTGCCATTCCCTCCTTCTTGTGTGTTCCATGTCTCTTTAAATTGCAAAACTGAGGGCAGTTAACTCTCAAATTAACAATTGTAAACCGCTCAGATAAAATGCCACGTAAACTGATGATGATGATGATGATGATGGAGCAGATGGGAGGAGCTTCCCTGACACTGACTTCTGACTTCTCTCCACAAGGATTAATTCTTATTTAATTAATTTCTATCCCCCTTTCTCTTTATGCAGGACCCATGACAGCCAAAGTAGCAGACAGAAATAATACGACTGGAAAGCCCCTATGTCCAGAAATAAGGATGCTGAAATAAAGAGATCTTCCTTTGCTCAGAGGAACCGAAACGGCAATTTGCAAACCGGACAAGCTCAATCGAGAGGTCTGCTGTCTGCCTGGGGCCAGGATAAACCACGTAACGGAGAGGCTAACCAGGCTGGTCAAACCCACTGACCATAAGCCCCTCATTTTGGTTCATGTCGGAACCAATGACACTGCGAGGAGCAGCTTTTACCACATCGCAAAGGACTATGAGCTTATGGGGATGAAGCTTAAGGACCTTGGTGCACAGGTGGTCATTTCGTCTCTCCTCCCTGTTCTGGGATATGGCGCACGAAGCGAAAGGACAATAGCAGAGGTCAACAACTGGCTCCGCACGTGGTGCCGCTGGCAACGGTTTGGGTTTTTGGAACATGGCCTGAATTTCCATGAACGTGGGCTTCTGGCAAGGGATGGGCTGCACCTCACAAAACTTGGCAGGAATGTTTTTGCAAACAGTCTCACAAGGAGGATTAAGAGGTCTTTAAACTAAGTTCCGCTGGGGAGGGAGACAGTATTATTCAGGGCAGGGACTTGTCGAGCGCAGGGGGAAAAGGCCCAATTGATACTGCACAAGTACTACAAGAGGCCAATGGCGGGAAGAGTAGAAACAATAGTACAGGACTTGCAGGAAGGGCCCAGGGACTTAAGTGTCTCTACACTAATGCACGGAGTATGGGAAACAAGCAGGATGAACTTGAACTCCTAGTACAACAAAATAAATACGATTTGATAGGCATCACTGAGACCTGGTGGGATAAGTCTCATGATTGGAATATAGGAATAGAGGGGTATAGCCTATTTTATAAAAACAGATGAAACAAGAAAGGAGGAGGAGTAGCCTTGTATGTCAAGGATGTTTTCACCTGTGAAGAGATCCTTGACTTAAACCCAGTAAGCCAAGTCGAGAGCATTTGGGTTAGAATTAAGGGAGCGATAAACAATAGAGATATTCTGGTGGGGGTTTACTGCAGACCTCCAAGCCAGGCTGAGGACTTTGATGATGCCTTCCTCAACCAAATGACTGCACATTCAAGGAGGAGAGATGCAGTAATAATGGGAGATTTCAATTACTCAGATATATGCTGACAGTCAAACTCTGCCAAGACAGCAAGGTCCAGCAAGTTTCTTGCTAGTCTTGCAGACAACTTCATGGTCCAGAAGGTGGAAGAGACCACAAGGGGATCAAATATTCTAGATCTGATCCTGATCAACAGGGATGACCTTGTTAATGAGGTAGAAGTGGTTGGATCTTTAGGGGGGAGTGACCATGCCCTATTGGAATTTGGCATTCAGTGGGAAGGAGAAGATAAGGGTAGCCAGACACTCATCTTAGATTTTAAAAAAGCGGACTTCTGTAAACTTAGGGAGCTGCTGGCTGGAATTCCGTGGTCAAGAATAGTGAAAGGGAAAGGAGTTCAGGAGACATGGGAGTTCCTTAAAAGGGAGATACTGAAGGCACAGTCTAAAACTGTGCCAATAAGGAGGAAAAATGGAAGGCATCTGAAGAAACCAGAATGGTTGACTAAAGAACTCTCAGCTGAGCTCAGTGTTAAGAGAAACATGTATAGGAAATGGAAGAAGGGGGAAACCACCAAAGAAGAATCTAAGCAAGTGGCCCGGAGATGTAGGGAGGAGGTCAGAAAGGCTAAAGCACAGAACGAACTTAGGCTGGCCAGAGACATTAAAAACAATAAAAAGGGCTTTTTTAAATACGTCCGCAGCAAAAGGAAAAAGAAGGAGACGATCGGGTCGCTGCGCAGAGAAGATGGAGAATTACTCACAGGGGGAAGGGAAAAGGCAGAAATACTTAACACCTTCTTTGTCTCAGTTTTTCCCCAGAAAGATACAAGCACTCAACCTGGCAGTAGGGGAGCAGGTGAGGAAGCAGGGGAAATGAGGCACGTAATAGGTAGAGGGGTGGTACAGGAATACCTGGCCACACTGGATGAATTCAAGTCTCCAGGGCCAGATGAATTGCATCCTAGGATATTAAAAGAGCTGGCAGAGGTTATTTCGGAACCGCTTGCTATAATCTTTGAGAAATCTTGGAGGACAGGAGAAGTTCCAGCAGACTGGAAGAGAGCAAATGTTGTCCCCATCTTCAAGAAGGGGAAAAAAGAGGACCCAAATAATTATCGCCGAGTCAGCCTGACATCAGTACCCGGAAAGATCCTGGAGCAGATCGTTAAGCAGTCAGTTTCTAATCACTTAGAAAGCAAGGCGATAATCACGAGAAGTCAACATGGATTTCTCAAAAATAAGTCATGCCAGACTAATCTTATCTCTTTTTATGATAGAGTTACTAGCTTGATAGATGAAGGGAATGCTGTGGATGTAGCATACCTCGATTTCAGTAAGGCCTTTGACAAAGTTCCCCATGACATTTTTGCAAAGAAACTAGTAAAATGCGGGCTGGACAGGGCTACTGTTAGTTGGATTTGTAATTGGTTGACCGACTGAACCCAAAGAGTGATCACGAATGGCTGCTTCTCATCCTGGAGAGAAGTGACTAGCGGGGTGCCACAGGGTTCTGTCCTGGGCCCAGTGCTGTTCAATATTTTTATCAACGACTTGGATGAAGGAATAGAGGGCATGCTCATCAAATTTGCAGATGACACCAAATTGGGAGGGGTTGCTAATACGCCAGAGGACAGGATCAAAATGCAAAATGACCTGAATAGATTGGAGAGCTGGGCCAAGGCTAACAAGATGAAATTCAACAGAGAGAAGTGTAAGGTTCTACACTTAGGTAGAAAAAATGGAATACAGAAATATAGGATGGGGACAAGTGGCTGGATAGCAGTACGTGTGAAAGGGATCTAGGAGTCTTCATAGACCACAAGCTGAACATGAGTCAGCAGTGTGATGCGGCAGCCAAGAAAGCCAATGCAATTCTCGGCTGCATCAATAGGAGTATGGTGTCTAGATGGAGGGAGGTACTGGTACCACTCTACTCTGCTTTGGTTAGACCTCATCTTGAATACTGTGTCCAGTTCTGGGCACCCCAATTCAAGAAGGACATGGTCAAGCTGGAGCAAGTCCAGAGAAGGGCGACCAAAATGGTGAGAGGCCTGGAAGCCATGCCCTATGAGGATAGACTTAGAGAGCTGGGTATGTTTAGTCTGCAGAAGAGAAGGTTAAGAGGTGACATGATAGCCATGTTTAAATATTTGAAGGGATGCCATGTAGAGGAAGGAGAGGGCTTGTTTTCTGCTGCTCCAGAGACCAGGACAAGGAGCAATGGATTCAAGCTGCAGGAAAGGAGATTCCACTTGAACCTCAGGAAGAACTTCCTGACGGTCAGGGCTGTCCGGCAGTGGAATATGTTGCCTCGGAGTGTAGTGGAGTCTCCTTCCTTGGAGGTTTTTAAGCAGAGGCTAGATGGCCATCTGTCGGGAATGCTTTGAGGGTGTTCCTGCATAGCAGGGGGTTGGACTGGATGGCCCGTGTGGTCTCTTCCAACTCTACATTTCTATGATTCTATGATTCCTTGCTATAACCTGTACAGAACGAGTTCCATCACAGAATTATTTAGTCTCTTTCTTTTAAGCACGTTTCTTTCATAATAATTATTTTCACACACAGGCATTTGATTCAAAACATTTCTGGTTGTGACAGAATATTATTAGTTTACATAACACTTCAGCTTACATAGGATATAACGGACTTTCTTCATGTCAATCATACACTTTCTGTTGCAGTTGAGGAATTTATTCACCTTGTCACAAACCACAAGTATACACTGAAGTCCTTTACTGACTATAATTTAGATCGTGTGGTATAGATTACCTTGTGTCCATGCTTAAAATTATATGTGAACAAACATCAAGATCCCTCAGATCAAGAATTACTGAACATAAAAGCAAAATCAGAGTAATTTAGATATTCCACTCTCTAAACATTTCACAACATGTGAACATCCTCATGAGTCTTTGAGGTTTTTGGCATTGAATAAATTCAGCTTCATTTTTTTTTTTAACACGTTTCTTTACAGAATGTTCCTTCAAGAAGAGCCCTTTTGGATATATTCTTGGATTTATCAGTCTATTTATAGAATTTGTTACTCATTCTTATAATGATTGCCATGCACACAGGGTATCTTTAGATCAGTGGTTCTCAACCTGTGAGTCCCCAGATGTTTCTAGACTTCAGCTCCCAGAAGCCCTGAGCATTGACCATAGTGGCTGGGGCTTCTGGGAGCTGAAGTCCACAAACATCTGGGGACCCACAGGTTGAGAACCACTGCTTTAGATGGACCAGTTCTATTTTATTCCACTTATATTATAGAAGATATTATTTTATAGAAGATTGCTCACAGGCTGTGCATTGTGCTTTTTATTTCCTCCTATACTATAAACGTTCTTATCTAAGTTGTTTCTTTAATTGGTCAATTTAAAGTCTGACAAGTCTGTCATCAAACCACCTACTGATTCTTACTCATTAGCTCTGTTTCTTCTATATGTAGGTGGACACTACCTACACTTGTACCTGCAGTCTTTCAAGGGTTGAAATTGATTGTTCCATTTGTGAGGTAGTAAATTTGTTTCACTGTTATTTTGTATTTAGCTACTGTGGTTTTTAATACTATGTTAATATTATTAATTTCTACATTACCTAGTATCCTTGGTGTCTAGTATATTCCATCTGTGATCACCGTGCTTACTTTGGAAAACTTCTGATTACTGAAGAAGATTCACTGAAATGGCTCCACACTCCTAGGAAAAGTCCTAGTAGTTTCTTCATTTTCAATGGTATACAGCATTGAAGACTTTATTTTGTTCTCCTGTTTACACACAGGTTTGAATGGATATGAATATTTCTATGATTCTATGCTTCCTCATGGAATAATATAGTTTTGAATTATTTATCAATATTGAAACTATCCTTGTTTCATATACAGCATTTTATTGACAGTGCATGATATTTTATTGACATTTAGCTATACTGTCTTGCTATAGGCTTCTATTGTTTTGTATTCTTTACATTTCTTACAGTTTCTGTCATAGTAACACTTTTTGATTATCTGTTCAGAGTCCCTCCCCTAGTTCTCAATTGGAGTTTTGTTTATTTTGAGACCCTCTCTTGCTTCCTGTTTTGTTTTTTCCCTGATGATTGTCCCATACAGAAGATGTCAAGAAATCTCTGGCCTGAGCTTCTCCAATCTTTCTTCTAACTTCAATCAAAAGCACAGAAATTAACTTAACGGCATAGGAATTAACTAAACAGCTGAAAGGCCAGTTCTAAATAGTTTGTCTTTTCTTTGAACAAGAGTTTTCCCATTCATTAACTTCTTCCCACAATTTCAATTCAAGTTGGTCGCTATAAAGATTTAGCTGCTTTAACAATAGGTGACTACATTTGCCTGTTTTAGATTTCCTTATCTGTTTTACTTTTGCATCATTGGTTTTACACAGAAAACTCTGAAAAGTTTACAAAAGCCATTCTGGAAGCCTTGTCTGGCTGAAGAGCTGGAAACAAAGGTAACAGCAATAAAATATCAAATATCATAATAGACTGAAGAAACCATGCATTGACATAAATTGTTGTTGTGTGCCTTCAAGTCATTTCTGATTTATGGCAACTCTACCATGGGGTTTTCTGGGGCTGAGAGTGTGTGGTGTGCTCAAGGTCATGCACTGGGTCTCCATGGTGAAGCAGGAAATCAAACCTTGGTCTCCAGGGTTGTAAGTCCAACACTCAAACCACTAGACCCAGCTGGCTTTCTTGCCATAAATGCCTTTCACTAAAGACATCATCTGAACTGAAGAAAAAAAGGTTACACCTATCATGCAATGCAAATAGGTAGCTCTTACCTACAATTATGACTACCAAAGAGGCAAGCTGCAGAAAACAGAGCTGGTACCAACCAGGATTTGAAAGGGTGAAAGAATCCCCTGATACTTGAATGTAGAAAGGCAGGCATACGATGGGCAGACCATTTGGTCAAGAACAGATGCAGAACTTCAACAAAAAATTACAGACATTGTTTCGGACAATGGGACAAACAAGAAGTATTTCCAGTCATCTGAGACTGACTAAGAAAGTACAGTAAGTACAACTCAGGCTTGCAACTCCAGCATCTTCCTTCATGGCAAGGCACACACCAGAACTGAAAACAACATTGGCTTCTCATTCTGGTTTTCATGGAAACTATAGTTTGCACAGAGTTTCATTTCCCAGTTGAAAGGCAAGAACAAATTATAGTTCTTCAGACACACACACACACAAAGTCAATATGATGCAAAGAGATGACAGTGCAGCCCAAAGCTTGTTCACACGGTTTGCATTAGATCCAAACCTGCCTGCTGTGACACCCACTTTGTAACTGGCAGCTAAGAGAAATCTTGTATTTTATATGGTAGCTTCTAAACTTCCACTCTCCTCCAAACACAGAGAAGTTGAAATACCCCAGACTGTTTTCACAATACTCTTACAGATTATTTATAATGGTCAAAGTTGGGTTTTTAAATATATTTTTCATTTGTAATTATAAGATAATTGCATCACAAACAAGTCACTGGCAATTATCAGTTCTTGAAAGCTGCACAAGCAAAAAACATGCAAAATGAGTTGGCGAAGGTGTTCATGTTAAGTGTTACAAAAGATATTTCACAAAATTTAAATTAAGGTGACATGCTCAGCTACAATTACAGTTAGAAATGACGTCACTCAGGCTTTTAAAACCAGCAACAACAACTAAATTTCATAGCATAAAAAAAAATCTGAGTATTTTAAAACTGAACAGGTAAGTGCTTAAAGTAACTGTATAGTTTTAAACCAAAAAACGAACAAAATACAAAACTAGCAAATTCTGGAAGTCAGCAGCTTCTTATGAAAATCATTGTTTTATTACTATTTTTACTTGCTCTTTCCCTCCCACTGCTCAAAATGGCAAATAATAACAACAGCAGCAGTAACAATAATGGTGTCAGCACTGTTAAAAGGATTTGCCAAATGCCAAAGAAAGACAAACTACTGTAGGAGTCCAGGCAGAAACAGTTAATTGCTGTGTTAAATAAAGACACAGAAAAGCAACACTGTATTAGGCAGTGGAGGCAAAATAAGAATGCAGCACACAAAAACTAACTAGCTTTTAAAATACAACATGATCAAAAGCCTACCTTTTGAGACCCAAAAACACACTCACAGGGCAGTACGAGAGGGAAAAAACAAACAAGGAAGGAACAAATCAAAAATTAGAAACACACAAGAGTAGAAAAAAATTAAACAGCCACCTACACACAGAACTACTGAAGTAAAGCATACAGTTTGCTTAGTAAGAGAGGCTATACGATACACCACAAGCATTACAGATCAGCAGGACAAGCAACTGTTAATTAATTGTTCATTAATAAGTTAATGCAAAGTAATGAGTGATGCTTTCCTATGCCAACTATAAACAATGCATACATGACCACATTTGAATCAGTGTACCATTTCAGTGAAAACATTAAAAGCAATCTATTTCTCTTTAAAAGATACAGAAATTGGGGAAACTGTTTTTAGAAATCCAGTCTCCCTAACACCAGCTGAAACTATATGGATGGAATAGACTCAGGCAGAAGCCTAACAACAAAATGTTAACAACAACTCCACAATCTCACATTAACATCAAGTTATGCGTTAAATTATATTATATAGTAGTCAAGTTATTGGCATTCTCTGCATTGAGACCTACAGCCTAATGTGTCAACACCTCTGAATAATTTACAACTCCTTAGGTTTTTGACAAGATTTGTCAGCACATATCTTATAGATAAGAGCTATAATATATCCTTACCTTTGTTACAGAAGAACACAAAACAAATTTCACAGTGTGGGCTTAAATGATTGATATATATAACACATATGGTACCCCACCTCAAACCATGGGGAAAGGCAGATAAGAAATAAAATATTATTATTGTTAGTATTAGTATTCTCTTACTTATGCTGTCTTGGGCCCAATACTCTGAGAAAGGTGAGATGTTCAATTAATTAAATTGTGTCTTTACACTTAATGGGTATATGAGTTATAGATTTGCTTTATGACAGAGATATTATATTATAAGTCATCAGCTGCTAGATGTGCTTAGGCTAGTCAATCTAGGTTAGAAGCATTAGGAAGAATTCTTCAGAAGTATTTCATTGTGGGTACATATGTATTTCCATCAGGTAATGGAAAGTTTTCCTACTCATATCCAGCACAAGACTGACTTCCAACGTCAGTAAAATAAAGGGGAAGGCACACTACTGCAGCACCATGGACAGTGGGCCAGATCCAAAGAGCTCTTTAAGCTCAAGCATGTAGATTGCACAAGCTGAGCAAAACGTATATCTTTTTTCTAAGTAGCTCACAGTCACACTCTTCACACCACAAACTACTTCTGAAACTTCCATCAGTTTCAAAACCAGTTCACTTTGAACATGAATGACTGCTGTTAAGGAGGGGGAATCTGAGTTCCCCTCTAGCACAAACCTGTTTCTGCAATATGTGATATCTTATTCAGTCACCACATGATCACAAGGATTTTTACAGCTTTCAGATGTTGCGTTAAAACCTAGTGGCTTACAAAGGATCCAAAGGAGCCATGACAAGATCCAGGGAAGAGATTCTGCCTATTGACGCATGATATTACTATTGTACATATTTGTTTTTAATCATCTGCTTAATTTATATGCTCTCACTGTAAGTGAGAGAAACTGGGCAGTGTGTACCAGGATACTTCTCATTCCATGAAAAGTATCATGTTGTGCACACACACACTTTCTGTACTTTGCATTTCAAAATACTTTTTTAAGTTCCAAATTTAGCAATCAGAGGTTAAGATGTTGCCACCACCTAATCTGAGGGTGATCCCCCCTGCTTCCCTCCTGACCAAAACACCACAGTCCAAGACGTTTGCCTAGGTCCCTTGACCCTCTGGAGAGATTTTGAAGAAGGGGATGAGGGAAAAGTTTATACCAGTCCTGTTACATGTGCTTTTGTCTGGATCCAAAAAAAGTGGGTGTTATTACACCCCAATATAATCCAAATGTCTAAAATTAAACACCATTTAGCAAAGATAACAGAAAGAAAGTCAAAAGATATGTATTATTTTCCCAGCTTTTTAATCCATTTTTAAAAATTCAATAGAAGTTCAATAACAATGCTAGCAAACTTCAGTGAAAAATAGCACTTTACGCATTAATTATTGTTTCCAAAATTACAGTAATTCAGTATCAAGGAGCAATCTTCCTCCAGCTGTAGTACTGTGCCAATTACTTCACAGTTAGCCAGAAAGGAGGCACCTATGTTAGAAGATCTGTATATCTGTAAACTGAGCTACTTACCTACTGTCTGTATCCAGACCTACAAAATCCTTCTTTTCAAAAGGAACACATAAAAGGGGGATCTTATCTCCTGATTTATCTGTGGCTCTGTCAAGACGCTTGGATTCTAACACAATGAAGAGAGATTCAATGAAGTCCTCTATTCTCTTTTCCACATTTTCACATTCATCATAATTAGGATAGAATGCCACATCTGTACGAGGCTGCTCTGCAATTTCTCCTTGAAGCCCAAAGACAAACAGACGGGAATCATAAAGTGTAGAACCATACATTTCCTTCTGTAGGTGGAACTTTTCAAAGGTCTGAGGCCAGTCCTTTCCAGAGGAACAATCTGTGATGGTAATGAGCCCCACAACTTTCCGATGGGTCTGAAAATCTCCCCATTCATTGTTTTCTGGTGGGTAATGATGTCTGTATCTGATATAAAGAATACGCTGAGAGTCACGGACATTGATCTGACTCACTGTGGAGATCCGTTTGTAGATCTTAAAAAAGCTCTCTTCAGGAACAATTCCAACTGGCTGGACCACAACCAGTAAAGTCTGATGGTCTTCTGCACACTGCATGTAGTCAGGGACACTCATTTTGCATCATATATGTGCTAGCAGAAAGAAAACAAAATGAATAATTTCTATACTGTTATGGAAGTGCACATCATTTTAAATGTGAAACACAAACAATGTTAGATTTATTCACACTTCCACTTTTCCTTAAACAAGTAAAAGGTTCCAAGCAGGACCTCATATCTTGTTTCTCTGAACTCTCTTTCCATTAGTCTGTTAGTTCATTTTTAAAAAATTATTATTTAAAACATTTTAACCAAGGCCTCCAGCCAAAAAGCTCACAGATCAATGAAGTGGCTTACAAATCAATAAATAACAAGACAATTATGTCAGGGTAGCACAAGATATCTCCTCACAGCATGTGCAGAGTGCTAACAGGGCAGTGACATCCAGCTGCAACCAAGCTGCTCCAGGCAGGCTAAAAGGGTTCCACAGGCTCAGAAGATAAGACTCAGGGCTATTTATTTAGCAAAGCACACTGAGATAAAAGTTAGGACTTCTGGCAGCATACCAAAAAGCAATGAGCAAGACAGAAACATAAATCAGCATGGAAAAAAACAGACCAGCAGCATGTCTGGATACATTCCGTAATTTATCCCTTAGAGCAGCATGACCACCAACCAGGAACTGATCTAAATGGTGAAATATAGTGCCATACCTAAGCCTTTTTAAGGGCTTAACCACACCCTAGACCAGCGGTTCTCAACCTATGGGTCGCGACCCCTTTGGGGGTCGAACGACTCTTTCACAGGGGTCGCCTAAGACCATAGGAAAATACATATTTCCGATAGTCTTAGGTTCCATTCTCTCTTCGGTAGTGGTGCGCAAGCGCTCGCGTCCTCCTGCCCCCTTTGGCGGGAGCGCTCCCGCCAAAGGGGCAGGAGGACGCGAGCTCATGGCTTGTGCTCATGGCTCTGTTCCTGGCCAGCGAGGCGGCCTTTGCCGGGGGGAGGCATCGTAAATAATAAATATAATAAATAAATAATTTTATGGTTGGGGGTCACCACAACATGAGGAACTGTATTAAAGGGTTGCAGCATT